>JAFIRS010002955.1:0-167922 GCA_018342105.1 Gonioctena quinquepunctata
TCTAGGGATTCGGTGTCACACGCGAAAAGATTATATGGGAAATCATTTATGCGGCATTTTGGTTTTAAACGAGATTGTATTTCGAAGTTTAGTTTGGTTTTTCAAAGGAAATAAAGGACATTGAATTCATTAAAAAGGGGTAGAACCAACAAAAATATTTTCCAAAACTTTTGGGGTTCCCCTTTGAACTTACAATTATCACTTTGAAGAGACAATTCCCCTTTTGAAATAATTGTACTTAAGTGACAATTGTTTTAAAAAACATCGGGAATTGCCTTTTTAAAGTGACATTGAATTTGGGGAAATTGATTTGCTAAATTTCACTTTCAAGGATAATAGTCACAAAGTAACAATTGTCACTTTGAACTAACAATTTCCTTTGAAGTGAAATTCAATTAAAGCAATTTCCTTCAAATGATTTGGGCCAAACCAAATTTTAAAATGTTTTAGGACAATTTTCCCTAAAGTGACTTCACTTCAAAATGGCTTTCAGTTCAAATGGCAATTCCAAATGTTTTCGAAAAAATTTTGTTGCTGGCCCTTTCTACGCCTTCAAATCATGGGCCCTTTTTTTTTATTGCAAAAACAACCCCTTTTGCAACAAATTTCAGTTGAGTTAGTAATTTTTTCCCGGGACATCCATTGGAAAAAATAAATTTTTAACAAAAATATTTGAGTGTTCCTAAAAACTTTGGGATAAAAAACATGAAATTTGGTTTCTTGAAAGCATATTAGACACCATGTTTTCAGACTTTGATATAAAAAATTTTCTATGAAAAGGGATAAACCCTTAAAAGAGCTCGTGACGTTGGCATCCCGATATAACTGAGTGGAAGTACCAAATGAGTCCCTAGAATCGCTGTAAATTACCATTCTTTGGGAAATTAATGTTTTCTGTTTACCCTGTAGGGTTTTTAATTTGGGGTTCATTTGCTCGTCAATCAAATTATTTGGGTTTTTTTCTTGTGACAAACAGAATATCATTTCAAAAGAAATCAATTCGGTTTCTATATGAATAAATATCAAAAATTTTTTTTCAGATTTTAGAAATATCGGGAAGGATTTGGGGGTTTCGAACCCTTTTTTCATTGAAAATTTTTAAAAGGTTCATAAAAAAATTTTTTATTGTTTCCAAATGAAGTTTTACTTTTTTCTGAACATGATATCAGAATCTATTGATAAATTTGGAATCCATTTTCCGACTGCCCCCAATTTCGAAAAAAAATATTCAGTTAGTGTAACGTTTCGACCTTTGGGGAAACGCAATATTTATTTTTGACAAAATATGTTGAGTGTTCCCCATAATCATCAATAAAAAAAATATTTCAATTGGGTTCTTGATAGATACAGAATTTTTTTTATAGCGGGTTTGATGTCCATTCGGTAATTGGTGGAATAATTCAACCGCAAATCCATTTTTCGATGCACTGTTGATAGAACTATAGGAAATTTTGCTAAAATCATGAAAATATTATCAGAGGCAATTTTTTTTAATCTCTAGAATTTTCCCTGACCAATTGCAAATTGGTTTTTTTCCCAAAATTTTTTGAACTTTTTTTTAATTTTTAAAAGGTTTTCACAAACATTACAAATAAATTTTAAATTTTTTTTTAACAATTCAAAAAACAAAATTTTAGATAATAATAACCATACCAGCTTTTTATTGTTGAGTCGAGGAGAATCTAGAATTGCTTTCATTTTGTCTTTATTTTTTTATAGATCTACTTTTAGATATTTTTGAGATTATAGCTTATTGAAAAAAAAACAAATTTTGATCTGATTTTGAGGGCTGCCTCTGATCTAAGAAAAAAATTTTCAAATCTTTTTCCAAAAAAAATTCATCACCTGTATTGGGGAAAAACATTTATTCAACTCTGGAGTGGTATCCACTAAATGAAAATTGAGGGTTTTTCAAAACCCCAGAGAGCCGATGCTTCCATCTCCTTTTAAAAAAGGGGAAACCAAAAATTTTCTCTATCCCATGATGGATTTGATGACTCCATAGTTTATAACCTTTCCAGCTCCTTCCACTTTTCTGGAAATTTTTGAAATAGGTTGGGGATTTTGTTTCGAATATAAAGAAAATATTCATACCAAAATTTTTAAAACCGAAAATATTATCAAAAGTTCAGGGAAAAATTTTTCTGAAAATCTTGTCGATTTATTTAAGAAATATTTTCTTCTATATTTTAGAATGTCTTATACTCATAGTGAATTTAGAAATCGCCCTTTTAACCCACGCCACTGATAAAAGCGGCTATGCGGGATTTATCGAATTAAAGCACCAACTTTTTTTGAAGAACGAAATTTTCTGAGAAACTATAATAAAAAAATGTCCCCTATGGTTCCAAGTTTTTGGCTCAAAATTATATATATATATATGAGATGTACAAAATTATGGAGGGGACACCTTAATCTGTGGGTGAAGTTAACCACTGACGTGGAATTTGATGAAAGAAATTTCGGCACATAATAGGGCACCAACGTCAGTATAGTCTTTTTCCCCCGTGCGTTGGTAACAAAAACAAATAACGAAATGAGAGAGATTTGTTTTTGATTCCAAGAAAGTCACCATCCGCCTACAGTTGTTTCCTGGTTTCCCCCTCATCAAGGATTGTGGTCTTTTCCCCAAACCCCTTCAATTCTCCCAGATTTCAAAACTTCCCGCAAAATGAAAATGGGAAATATACAAAATCATAGAGGGGAACCTTTTAATCGGGGGGAAGCTTAGACCTAAAGACGGGAAAATTAACAGAAAATTTCCCCTTCACACATCAATAGGTCACCACGGCCAATTCCGACACCAAGACAAATAGTCGACCCCCGTGCGTTCAGAGTAACAAAACAAATAACGAAATAAGAGATTTTTACGATTCCAATAAAGTCACCATACGCCTATAGCTGTTTTTGGTTTTCCCAATCATCAGGACGGCTTGTGGTCTTCCTAAAATCTACCAATTCTCTTAACATTCTTTGGGCCGGTTGGGGATTGAAGAATTTGGTCAAAACCCCCCCCTGGCAAAGCTCCGCCTCGTGGTTCCATTTCTTTCAATAAAAAAAAAAAAAATAGCGGGCCAAAGAAGTTAAAAAGTTTCGCTTTGCCGAGCAAGAAAAAATAATCGAAATTGCATTAATTTTTCGGCAGATTTTCGTTCGAAAGAGTGGTTAAAACAATTATTCAATATGAATTTAAAAGGGTAGAAATTCACCTTTAAAATTCTTAAATTTTTTCCCAAACCCAAAATTCTAGTGGTTTAACCATTAAAAAAAAATCCTCAAACGTTTCGAATTTCAAATCTTATCTAAATGATTTGTTAGTGTAGTCCCAAACCTACCCCTTTTTGAAAAAGGGTCTCAAACCCTTTCCCTTTTGGGAAAGGGGGAAAAAATTTTATTCCATAAAAACGACAAACCATTTTGGGTTTATAAACAAAAAAGCAATCAACCGGTCGCAGGTCTGGGAATCCACCACGACGTTTGGCTGGCTGGGAAGGGAAAGGTCCTATCGACCCCTATCTATGACAAAAAAGTTTTTTCAAATTTACAGAAACCATCATCCAACCCGTCAGAAGACCCTTTTCGCAGGCAAAGTGAGACGATTTCAAGCCGCTGAATATCAGTGCAAGTCTATCACCGCGTGGATAAAAACGTAGAAAATTCAGGTAGGCTACCGACCCAATGATCATGCCTGACACTGGTCGTTGGGCGGGAGTCAGCGCACTTCCTCCAGCCTCAGAGAAGGATGATGTCAATGGCTTGCGGAACCGACAGTGCGGGGAATTTCCGGGAAACCCCAAAATTTGGGGACGATGCGATGTGAAGATGCGAGTATTGGTCCAGGGCGCTGATAAGTGCCACCCAATCCGTGGACGCAGAATTCTTTCTGGGCATTTTTTCCCGGGTAACGCGCAGTAGAAAAAAAACCCAAATCTGAGTATTATAAACGAGTTGGCCGAAGATCCCAAGTAAATTTTGATTGTCGCAATTCCAAATCCAAATACAATAATAATAATATTTCTGCTAGGCTTTCCAAAAATGGCTTTACGAAAAACAATCCCAGACGATCACCACTGTGAACGTACAAACCTTCCGCTGAAATTTACTGGGGTTTCCACGGAATTTTTTTCAACGCTGAATACTGAATAACTGCTTGCTTGAATAAACAATGTTTTGGAGATGGCCAATGGGCTAACTTCGGTGGAATGCTGTGCGGCTCTCTCCCCACCCTTCTCCATCCTCTGAACGAAAAATTTATTTAGATACCCGGAAAAATAAACTTGTCGACTTGTAAAAAGTTAGAGCCCTAAACAATTTGTAATTTATTAATTGATCCAGAGGAATCAAGTCAAAGCCCCGGCACAATTTTTTCTGATAAATGGCGGCGATAGAGGTCTGATGGGATGCATGTTTAATGCAATAGTTGCTGAAATTCGGCCTTCTCAGCCCCTTCCCAACATTAAAAAAATGCTTCTGTCCGGACCAAAAAGGCAGAGCCATAATTTAAAATTAGGATACCCCACCATTAGGGCCACAAATGGGGGGCGAAGGGCCCGGGGAGGTTTTCCCCAAAAAGGCCCGAAACCCCGAAATCCGTAGAACAGAGGGAATTTAAATTTGAGGGAGTTCTTTTTGTAGTACCCCAAAAATTTTTGGGGAGCCGTTTTCACACCAGAGCCACTAGAATTACAAATGAGCTAAAACATGGAGAGGCCCAGCAATAATCCCGAACCCACGGGCTCCAACGAGTTCAACGAATCGAGGGGCCCCGGGAAATTGGGGAAATTCCGAAAAAAAACACGGGCATCGACTTGGGCCTTTGCTGCCGCCGAAATCCTTCGATATCATCATTTAAAGCAATCCTGAATGGGGAAAATCCCGGGGTCTAAAGAAAAAGAATCCCCCGATGTCGGGAAAAAAAAAAGAATAACATAGAAAATATAGGCCCATCTCGGGGTTCTCAAAATGTGGTGGCCAAAGGGTGGACAAAATTTACCCAAAATTTGTATTTTTTTTGGAAGAGCAAAATTATCCCGCCTGGAATTCGGGTTCAGGAGGCATTCGACGACATCCGGGCCCGAGTTGTTCCGGGGAAAAAAAAATTAAGACCCAAAAGGTTTTGGGCCTGTTGGACTTCGGACACGGTCGGGGTAGAAGGGTTAATTGTAAAATGGGAGAGGCCCCATGCCTTTGTACCTCAAAAAATTATAGAGTCGTACCGACGGGCGGATTTTGGGGAATGAAGGTCAAATTCCCCCGGAAATACAGTCGGGCGGGGGGCCCGCGGGGTCTCCCCTTCCCAATCCTGTATTCGCTATACACATGACTTTCCGACCTTTTTCGGACGAGGGCTATTTGCGGATACCCGCGATCTACCCCCCCCGTTCTATAGCAAGTGGTGCAAAACAGCCCAGTTCATCTGGGTCGGTTGGTCAACCCTATATAGCGAAAAAAAAGTTTAAAACTCAATTGAGGGAGAAAGGGTCGTTAATTTCACGAGGAAACAACCCAAGAAAAATCCCCGGGGGAAAAAAATTGAAAACATGTGACGGAGGCCCCCACGGATCCGGGGTGGATCGGACAATGAATCTGAAAACACATGGGGGAGCGTTGCAGGGGCGGGGCAATTAATACGTACCCCTCATTGCCCAACTCTAACCTATCATTAGAAAAAAAAAAAGGATAAAAACAGATAATTAGACCGCAATGACATTGCCGCCCAGTGCCGAGCATCAAAACCCCCAAAATCAGACTCGAAAGGTGGAACAAAGCCTCATTGTTATTTTTAAAAAATTAGATACATCCGGTGGATGATCTGGGAGCTTGAGAGGTAGAGAAAAATGCTGATTCCATTTTAAAAATACCCACAAGTTTTTTAGGTTTCAACCCCCAAAAGTCCCCCCCCAAGAGACATAACTAATATCACCCAACCAACGCCGGAAAAGGGTAATATTCGATCGCCTGTATAAAATTGAAAAAATAACACAATAGATAAAAAAAAGGGAAAAAAACCCCAAAAAGGGGAAAAAATGTCATTCTCAGTAGCTGGTTTTTTTAAAAATTTTTTTCCAGCCAGGTGAAGGCATTAAATAAAATACAAAACGAAACAAAATTTTTTTGTTTTTTTGAAAAAAAAAAATAAAACGATTAAAAGACACATAAAGCAAATGCGGGAGGTGTCCTTATAACAACTGTTGGGGGAAAAAACCCGGGGTATTTTCTAATGCTACGCTAAATCAGCGGGGGCCCCCTCCCCCCTAGGGAGGGAGAAGGGCTCTAAATAAGCCAAACATAAAGAGCAGTTCCACCCTTTTCCTCACCCCTTCCAAAAGGGGACAAAAAGGGAACTGTTTTTATATAACAAATGTATATATTATTTAAAAGGTTTATGTAAAGGGATTAGACAATAAAATATTTTGGATTTGGATTTGGTTTTGGGTTTTGGAATTTGGAATGCTGTGCTGGCGTCCGAGAAAAAACCCCGGGGTTTTTAAAATGCTCGGTGGACGCTCACAGGCCCCCCCGGGGCGCCTTCCCCAAAGGCCCCAGGCTCAATCCCACCTGGCCGGGATTAAAGCTCAAAATTTAATTCCTTTTCTGGGGAGAAACCCTTTTTTAAAAAGGATTTATGCATACATGATTTATTTTTTCCAAAAGGTAAAATGCTGGTTTTGGGGTAACTAATTGACAGATTGATTTTTTATTATGATTTTATTACTTTTTTGGATAAGTCCGATTAAAAACTCGGATATTGGTATAAAATAGTCAATATCTGTAGGTAAGCCAAGACACATAACAAAATTTGAATTTTATTTACGATGCCAGAAAGCACCGTCTCCTCAGCGTTTCATGGTTTCCCCCTCATCCCAAGGGGTTGGTCTTTCTCAAAATCCCAACTCTCTAGAGTTTGATACCTACCGCAAGTATGGAATTGAAATGTACCCAAAATCATGAGGTGACACCCATCTGTGTTTACTTAGACCTATTGACATGGGATCTGATGACCAAATTTCGTGCACATCAATGGGTTTTACATCCCCCAAATATTATTTAGGGAAAAATCATTATCCACCCGGGTAAACACGGTCAAGCCGTTGTTTCGTTATCAAAGGAAATTTAAACCCCCTTGTTTCGCCACTGGGTTGGGACAAACGTTATTCCATATAAAATTTGCCAAGACGCTAAGGACGCTCCGTATAGGAAATATATCGATTAGTCCTTTTTTGAAAAGTTGCTCCCAAAACCCCACAACTTTGGTATTAACGGGAATTTTTTAAAAAAATTTATTCGCACGAGTTTAGGACGCGGCTTTTTATCCATTTCTTTCCCAACACCCAGAAATAGGTTGTTTATTTAGGGGTATGTACCCGTTCCCGAACTCTATCAATAAAAGGCACTGGAATCATAAAACTTATATTCATAAACGAAAAATTTTTACATAAGATAAAAAAAAAAAAACAAAAAACTTACACTTGTATCCTTTGGATGCAACTTTGTGTAACAAAATAAAGAAACTTATTTAAAGGGGGAGAAAATACAATAAATAACAAACCCAAACAATAACTGGGACCTCCTATAGGCTTCCGTTCATTCCTGTTTTAACCCATTTTTTATCTTTATGGGGCTGAGTCAACTCAAAAGTACATTGTCAAAATTATTGTATAGGACATAGATAAACAAACAAATAGAACACCAAGAAAACATTTGATATAGGAACAACATGCATTACTTGTGATTTCTCGTACATGGTTGGGGCAAGGCAGGCCATGGATTAGCTTTCGACAATGTTTCGCTTTATGGAGATATATGTATGCATAACAAAATTTAAAAAAAAATATACTATTTAAAGAAACCAACATAATTTCAATAATAGGAATTCATTACCTAAAGGGCCAATTGTCCAGTTTGCTCGGTCGCCTCAAGAGTCCAGGTCGGATTATTAACAAAGGGGTTGTCATGGTTTTTTTACCGGATCAAGTTACAGGATGGGAAAATTTTCTCATTATTTGGACATCAGCAAACCCCGGGCGTCATTTGATCGAGATATCCAACACTGGAAAAGTAATTTCAATGGAGTACTTTTTTTGTTTGACGCATGAAATGAACATTTTAAATTTATTAAAACTTTCCGTAATTATGCTGTTTAAATATTGTTTTTTCATACTCATTTAAAAGGATGCCATGAGATTTCTTTACTTGAGATGATTTTCACGTGGAGATTTTTTTTTTCCCCGTGGCATTTTCAACGTACCAAATGAATGCATATTATATTTCTTTTCGTATGATAAATGGATTACTCCACGAACTACGTTTTGAACTAACTTACTCTTGCTCTCGTTGTCTTTATAATATCTTGATCGGGGGCTGGGACTTAGTGTGTTTATGAGTTTTAATGAGGGGCATCAAAATGATAAAGATTATGTTTGCCCTAGCGCTCATCTTATGTTATAATTGGAAAATTTTACCCCCGGCAGGTAGTTGTCGAATCGAATAATGACCAACAATTTGTTTCATGAATTTTCGGTGCCTCCCCAGTTAGGGATTTTAGATCGCTCTTTAATGATGTGGGCGGCGTCCCCGGTTTTTATGTTTGTTTGTATTTATTTTGGGACGGGTGTTAGAATTAGGGAACGTTTTCGTAGTAAAATAAACTGATTGTCTTATCTATCAGTGACGTTGAATAGTGGATGAATACCCAGTGGCAAGTTTGAATTTTTTTTTGTTTAAAGGTTGATCAAAACCCCAATCGACCTGCCTTTAAAAAGGCCTCCCCTTTAAATATTAGGACCTTTTTTTTTTTCGTAATAATTAAAGTTTGGTTCCATGTTTTTGGAAATCACCTTTTGTTACCTATAAAATGATAGTCTGTGCTGCGTATGGTATTCATAATTTCAGAGGTTTATTATAACTAAAAAAATAATAAAAGAAAAACAAAATACTATACACATAAAGCAAAGTTAGCATGTCTAGTTTAAAAGAGAAACAATGTCTTCACTATATAAGAGTTCATAAAACAAAAAATAATAATAAAAGTGATAAATTACACAAAAAAAAACTTTACAACTGGACCTGCATAAAACTTGAATAAAAAGTTCTGTCTCCCACCATTTAAGATTTTTCAGGTGAGCCTGAGGACGTATCTGTCACTCGGTCGGGGGGGCTGTATGGCGATGTTGAACGTAGTGATTATCTCAAAACGCAGCTAGGCATCACTTGGGCTGTCATCCGAATCATCGTCCGGGAGGTGTAGTCGGCTACGGTCTGAGACATAGCTGGCGACTCAGTTGGGGTTAGTTGAGTCCAGTCTATTCTTCCTTCCAATTGGTGCGTGTCGGTTTCGATCGTCGGTGCAAACCTGACAAGTGCATCACGGGCTTCGGTAGGTGTGTTCTCAGTGTTTGTCATCGGCCCAAAAGGGTTTTCGGTGTGGGTCTTAAATGCCGGGTACTTTCGGGGGTGCAGTGGGAACAAACCCCCTGGGTAAAAGTTTCTGGTGTCCCGTAGTCTCATGTATTCCGCATGATGGGTTAAAGTGCAGAATAGAAATGCGATGTAGTGCGCACGTGCTCGGATGGCGGTTTCTGCATCCACGTATTCACGTCGTAAAAGCAAATTGTTTCACGGATCCTTCAGGATGCTTCGCTTCGTGTGAAAAAGGAAATTTCTTTTACGGAGTCTAGCAGCATCTCCCTGGGTTAGCTTTTGGTAACTTTTTGAGACGACTGATTTTATAAAAAAAAAGATTTGTTGGCCCATTGACGTGGTGTTTCGTGTAAGAGTTCGGAGCACAATTGTTCAATCTAAATCCACGCACGTATTTTTTAGAGGGAAACGATATCTTTATTTTAATTCTCATAGGGGTTAAAATTTTTATGGGGTCGGGTTTAACGTCCTTTCGAGTTATCTTATCTTAGGAATGGGGGGACTGATTTTTAATATTCATTGGAAAAGGGGCCCTTTTTTTTGGGTTCACTATCGCAACTGGAAAAAGATTATTTTTATTTGTGACGGGACGTGAGGGATCATATTATTTATAGTAATTTTTGTTCAAAAAATCGCGTAGAGGGGAATAAAATGTCCTTATTTTTTTTGATTATATATTTTTCGTTTCTTGGGTCCAAGATAGGCCTTTGAATGGATGTGATTTTATCGTCCCTAAATTGTTTCTTTCGGCTGATGGGGTGGTATCTCAATGCCAGTTTGGGTAGGTTGAGATTCAATAACCTTAATTTTATCCAAAACGACATTTCCAGGAACTTGTCGGGAGTGTTTATGGGTTTATTACAAATTAAAAGTCAACGTATCCAGAAATGCGATTACAATGGGAGGTACATCCCGTGATTCTGTGTATGGCTATCATGTTTATGGGTTTCCATACAGGGAAATTTTATTATCCTTTTCAAAATATATCCCCAAAACTGCTGGTTTTCGTCTCCAGTAAGGAAATTGATACCCATAATTTTTCAAAGTTTCTGTTGGCTGTTTTTCTATCCTCGGATTGAACAGGTTTAATAGAGAGCCCTGATTTGATACGCTTATTGGCCATTTTTTTTTATCAGAATATTATTTACTGCTTTCTTTCGGACGAAAAAAATCATTATTTCTTGGGCTTTTTCGTTTCTTCTGTTGTGTATATCCCACTATCACCCAATGGGGTTTTATTCTGGCTAGTTGCATTTTTTTTTCTTCCCCTTATGGAAAAAATTCTACAGGATTTCCTGCTTTGGGGTAGGGTCGGAGGCTAACCAAGTACCTTCTATATAATATTTGGCGGGAATGATTGAAGAACCCCTTCGATCTGTTGTCCTATTTCCTGTATAGTTTATTAATTTGGGTCAAAATATGTTTTATTTAAATATGTCACAGGCAACTCTTGATAACAGTTTTTCTCTCCTGATTTGGACAAAACCGGGTGATTTCAAAAAAATATAGTACTTCTCCATTTATTTTGCAATATACCCTGGGTTTTTGGATAAACTTTTATGGATTTGGAGATTGTTGTGCCATCAAAAATCGATTCTTGAGGATTCTTTTTTTTAAATATACCCCTTTCCCGGGTGAATAGTGTCCGACATCGTTTTCCCATACTCCTCTTAAACGATTGCTCGATATATAAAATTCAAAATTTACATATTTATTATATGGGTGGTTGGCTCTCCTGAGGGTAATAGCAAGTTGCCAAGGATGGGTCATATTGCTTGGTAATTCGGGGATTAATATTCTGGGATGTTCTGTCAACCCATTTCAATCACAAATTCCTTCTTTCTAATTAACTGCACGGCAAATGGTTTCGCCCTGTCTTCAATAACCATGTATTGGTTTATGTCCGTCTGACTTAGTTTCTCTATTATTTTGGTGCTTTTCCTTCGTAGAGTTGGCGGTACCTCTTACATTCTTGAGGGTTTTATAGGGTCCCAGGCTATTTCTCCTTGGAACGCATCCATACAATATCCTGTACTAAATTCGCAAGGGGAGTTGGTTCTCAAACTAATTGTATTGGTACCCAAAGTGTGCGATGGCGGAATAATCTTTCACGATGATCTTTGCGGTTGCAGTAACCACAACATCTTTATATACCTTGGAAGGTATAAATGTTTTCTATGGCATTTACCATTTTCCTCTAATTCTCCGGCTATCACGATTCTCGCGGTTTTGTGTGGTGTTGGGCTGTAATTTAAATTATATCTCTAGAAAACCCCCTGTATTCCAAATAGTGTATCTTTAAGCATTCTGTTTTTCCCCTCTTTTTGCATATATGTAAATCAGGCTATCTGGTATTTTTTCGCCGAGTGTGGAAAACATGCCACAATGAACCATCAGTTGAGTAATTTCTACTAAACAGGACTTTACATGAAGGTTTCAAATTTCTTTTTCTCAACCGCGTATACCGAGATCCTGCACGCTGTATGCATTGGATAATTCGGGACATTTTGGCATCTCTTAACGATACCCCGCAGTAATATTGGCGGTTGGATTTCGACAGTCTGGGCTATTAACCCAAAGCTGTACCGGAATTTCATAAATTAAAATAACGCCCCCAGTATCAAAAATGTTTTTTAACTGCGACTTTGACCTGTAATTCTTCGTTTCATTTTCGGGCGATACGGAATCGGGTAGACACATCTGGACTAAATCCATCGTTGGGCCCATTTCCTACACTTGTTCCTTAATGTCGAGTGTTTGGCCCCTTTCGTATCTTGCCCTTTCGAACGGGGTTTATATCTTGTTCAACAGATATCCGGAGATTTTGAAGAAGGGACTATGGATTTTTCGGAGGTTTTGACCCGCCGCTACCGGTTTTAAAAGGGGTTTAATGTTTATAATCACGGCTATTACTTTTAAAACGTTTGAACCGGGTTGGTTGGGAGAATTTGCTCCGCTGGGACGGATGGCTCTATTGAAATTACGGGGTAATGGGCCAATTTGAAACTATGGCAAGGAAGCAAAATTAATAAATTTGGAATTTTAAAAAAACCCCCGGTTTTTTAATTTTAAAACTATCCTATCTTTTATTTCGGCTTTTTTTTCCTAAAATTTTAAAATGGTGTTTGGCAAATCCGGTTTCCCCCGGTAAACCGGGGCACCCTTGGGGAAACCTTTTCCACGATCTTCGTCCGATGTTTCACTGGGGTTACTAGCCCGAGCTTTCCACATTTTTAGGGGTAGTTCGTCTTGCCTAGGCGTTAGCGCTATTCCGAACGGTTCAGTTCCTACACTATCTTCGTTTCCACTTTTTTTCATGGATGTTTTAAAAATTTCGATGTTTTCAACTCTTCGGGAGTGATACAATAAGTCATGTCCAACATTTCGGTTCTTTTTTTTATACGCTGGGAGCGATTTTCCCCCCACTTTCCTTGAGGAATCCCCTTCTTTGATGGATTTTCTACAGTCTTCGAGGATTTCTATATTCTTATAGACTTTCAGTCGATTTGCATTATTTCAACTTGGCTTTTTTGGTTTCCCCCCTTTGTATTTCAAAAATTTACAGGTAAATTTTTTAAAATTTCTCCGGTCCGGTATATCGTGGTAACATTTTCGAGCTAGTTTTGAACCTGCTCTGACATTTTGGGGGGTGTCTTTAAATATGCTAACGATCCTATAGGAAAAACTTTTTAATTTTTGCCTTTTATTGAAATTTCGTGCTGATTTTTTGCGGCAGTTTCTACGGATGTTCGGGCTTTTTTTTATGGGCAACTTGCAATCTGGACCAAACTCGGATGGTATAAGGTATCATCCTTATACGGTTATCTTAATGTTAGGTGATGTGGTAGTAGCATGTCTCTGCCAAGCATTAAAAAAAAGAACTTTCCTGTTGGATGGGAAAGGGAAACTGATTTCTTATAGCCAAAGGCAAAACGGTAACTGTTCGTCCCAATCGGATTTTTGTTCCCGTCACTAGGTGTGATAAGGTAGTTTCAAGTGTCCATGGAATCGTTCTACGATGCCGTTCGTGGCGGGATGATATGTGAGTATTCATTTTTCTTGATTTTTTAGTCGTTGTGGAAAATTTCCAAAAATAGAGCAGATAAATTGGGGGATCCTCTGTCCTCAAAAAAATATCTGGTACTCCATAACGTAAGATGATATTGTTCAAAAAAATACCTTCGCTATCCAGACAGAAAATATTACAATTATTGGAATGGTTTCGCATATCGAGTCAGGTGATCAATTGCTGTAAATATATACTTGTTTCCATTTCTGGTGGTGTTTAGTGGTCCGACTATATCGTGGCTACAGATTTCGAATACTGCTTCCGGAATAGGCATTCTCTGCATTTCCGTTGGTTTTGGTTCGTAGTTTTATGAATGTGCAGGAATGACATTTCTGTATGTATTCATTGATATCTCTCTTCATGCTAGGCCAGTAAAATTCTCGTTGTATGAGTGGTTAGAGTTTTCTTTTGTCCTCCATGACCAGAAAATATGTTATCATGGTACAAACTTATAATTTTGTTTTCTAATGACCTTGGGAGCATAGATTTTGTCCCGACGCTCGTCTACTCGTCGTTTCACGTATAGAATTTCTTCGTGAATATAAAATTGTCATCTTCGTCGGTCAATGTAGGTATTAATGCAGAAATTTGGGGTCAAGCTCTGCATTATGCGGATGTCGTCCAGTGCCATAACGTTTCAACTGGGTTCTATGTTTCCGCTGGATTTACTAAGCACACGTACTTGGCAGTCTTTTGGCATTCTTGGAGTCATTTCCGCACTATGTTCGTCTGTTTTTATCCTGGATAAGGTATCGGCATTTATATTATCTCGGACGCGTCTGTATTCAATGGTGAATTAAGAATTCCAGGAGTGCCATGGCCATTTGGCTAGCCTGCTGCGATCTTTGATAGACAATAAATGGGTCAATGGCCGGTGATCAGTAATGATGGTAAAGTGCGTACCAGTCAGATAGCACCTGTATTTCTTTATTTAAGCCCAAATCACTTTGCGAGACATTCTCTTTCTATCGTAGAGTACCTAGTTTCAGCGGAATTCAAAGTTCTGCTCGAGTAACAAATGGGATGTTCAGATCCAGAATAGTCTTAGCTCAAAATTCCACTCCATAGCGGTCGCGCTGGCATCTATGGTAACCACAAAAGGTCGGAAAATCAGGGTACTTTAAGATCGGAGGGAAATTAAAGCTTCTTTTAGTGTATCAGAAAGATTTTTGTTTGTTCTTGTCCCCACTGGAATTTTACCTCTTTTGGTGAGTGACATGAAGTTTGGGATATTCTCGAAGTTTGGTACAAACTTTCGGTAAAAATCCACATAATCCCAAAATGCTCGGATGTCTTTCCTCTTCTTGGTGGTGGATAGTCCTTGATAATTTTAGTTTTTCAGGGATCTGTTTGACAACCTTTCTCTGAGATAATATGTCAAGATATTTTGCTTCTTTTGCATAAAATTACATTTAGTTGCTGTGAATTTCAAATTACTGCTCCTCATTTGTTCGAAAACTTGTGTAATCTGTCTAAATGTTCCGGGATGTTTGGTCCACTAAAAAACGATGATGTCGTCCAAGATACTCAAGCACTCCTTACCTATATATTTCGCAAAAATGTTCTCCATCTGCCGGCACCACGTGCTGGGGAGTTCTTCATCCCATGGGCATACGGAGAATTCGTAGTGTCCGTTTGGTGTGAGAAAACCTCTTCTCTTGTCTCTTTCATCCAATTCAATTTGAAATATCCACTAGCGAGATCCATCCACTGTATAAGCTATGCTGCAACTTTTCGATCGTATCCTGTATATGTGGTAATGGAAAAAAAATCTGTCTTCGTGATGGCATTCAATTCCCTGTAATCAATGCACAGTTGAACTGGGATCTTCTCGGGGTGCAATTTTTTTCAACCAGGATCGCGGGAAAACTCAAGGGCTACAGGATTCTTTTATTATTTCGTTATCCAACAATTCCTTAATTTCTTGGTGCATTATCTTCTGCCGCTGGTATGGAATTCGATAAGGTCGTTTCGAAATAGGCGGAACATCCTCGAAGATGTTATCCTGTGCTTACCTAGATGGGTACAAGTTAATTTTTGACTAGGGGCCTTAAATGCATCAATGTACTCCTGGATGAGGGGTGGCCAATTTAATTTGAGCTTCTTCCGTTGGATTCTCGAGATGTAATTGTTGTAAAATTTTCTGTTCATCTTGTAGGTTTATGCTACGGATCATGAGTCCATTCGTCGTAGTCTCCACTTTATTTTCTGTATCGGCCTCGAAACCATGTGCTATAATATGTTTCCGGGGTATGATCAGTTCTCCTGTTCAAAATGTTTATCAGTCTGATGGGTATTTCTGGTAACATTTTTTCCTATCGATCTCGCGATCATCGACCTTTATAGCTGCTTTATCTTCACTATAATATTTTCCGACAATAATTTTCTTTTTGTTCTAACCATACATATTGTCATTGCTCTAGGGGTAAAATCATATCTTTTGGCAATTACAGTCCTGTCCCAAAATTTTCTTCAGTCACTTTTTCACCTCCCTGTATAACTATTTCTTGTTTACTTCTGGAAGATTGGCGTCCGAGTTTCTATCCTTCCGATAAGTCTTTCATTCTCTGTTTGACTGGCTTTATTTTCATAAAATTTTCTATACCTTTTTTTCATCCGTTCCTGGCCCCGTATTTGCCTCCTTGTATCGGCTGTCTGTCTGTTTAGGGCGTATATTCTCATGCAGACTTTTCTTCCCTCTCACTGTTGAGTCTGCGGGATAATTTGGATTTTCCTTTCCACTTCACTGTTTCTTTGGGGAAGAAGTCGCCCTTAGACGGACATTTTTCTGCTTTTCGGCTGTCCTGTGCGAACGGCGGGATGTCTTCCACGATTTTTCGTTTCAGAGTTTGGAGTTTTCCATGTCTCTGGCGTAAAGAGTCATCCTTGGATGAACTGGCTTTTCAGTACGAATGTCGTTCAGGCTTCCCGTGCCATATCGCCTAACTAACCTTCCTAATATACAGGGTGTTTCGGCTGTCCCAACATTTCTGATAGATGGTGAAGTTTTCCCATCCCTTCGTGGTGAGATTTTCTTTTCTCTATTGTTCGTCGTTCTGTCAGTGAACAAAGTTTCCCTTAAATCCTTATTCCTGTTCTGCTTCTGTAAACGCTTATCTCTATTTTTCTTTTTCCTTTTCGACTTTTTTTGGGTTTTCAGTGGACGTGGCTTTCTCTTGATACCGTGCTCCTTTAAATCACGTTCTTTTGCCTGTCCTGGATTTTCTACTCGATTGCTGTTTGAGTCGGCCGACCTCATTTCTGGATGTGAAAATTTAGTTCCAAATACTTCTGAGTCTGATGCGGGCGGCGCCTCCTTATCTGACCGAGGTTTTCTTTAGACATCGTTTTCGTCCATCTATCTATCGTAGTAGTAAATTCTTTCAACTGTTGCTCTAAAACTTCTAGTCGTTTGTCCCATTGGTTTTCCTTCTCATTTTCCGTATGATAAATGCGTTTTGGCTCGTGATGGAGTTCAATTATTTCTTCCATCAAATACATTTTGTTTGCTCTCCAATCTAGCTTTTACTTGATACTTTTGCAGAAAGTCTAGACCTAAAATTAATTCTGTGCTCAAATGTTTCGTTTCGATTAATATAAATTCGTGCTCGATTTGGGTTCTTTCATTCAGTTTTATTGGCAAAACTACGGTACCTATATATGGAATTCTATTGCCCTGTACGTCTTTAAATTGATTTTTTCTTCGTAATTAACTTTCATACCGTGCGTAATGCTAACGTGGGCCAACGATACTTCGGCACCCGTGTCTACCAGGGTAGTGCGAAAATTCCATCAATTTCTAGAACTATGACGTTTCGCTGGGCTTCTCCGTGGTATAGGTTAGTATCTGTGTGTTGGCCTCCCTATTTACCGTGTTGCGTTTAATGGCGGTTGTCTGCGGTTCCCAACGGAGGAGAATTGCGAACCGGATGGCCATTTAAATTTCTTCTGTCCATATTTCTTTGTCCATTCCTGTTTTACAGTTGTATGACATATGACCAGGCTGATTACAATTGAAACAAGTTCTGTTTTTTAACCTACAGTCCCTAATTTCATGTCCTCTTCTACGACAATACTGGCATGTCTTTATCGATGATGGTGGTCCATTCGCTGTGACATTTCTAAAACTTCTCTCTGGCCTAGTTAGGTTTTCTATGAGCTCTTCTTTATCGGCTAGTTCGATAGCTTCGGTCAGTGTATCAGGACTAGCGGATAGGTATGCGTTTCCTGATGGGGTCCAATAATCCCTAGCAAACTGCGTGATTACATCTTGCTCGTGGCGTTGCAATAGTATCCGATCTACGTCAGCTGTTCCGAGTCAAGACTAAAATTTTTGCAGCACAAACTTTCAGACGTGCCAAAGAATTGGCGTGCAAGTTTCAGATCTACGTTGTCGGCATTCTAATAATTCCCTTTGTCCTGCCCTGGTATTTTAGCTATACCAAACTGTTCCTGTAAACCTCTTTTCAATTCGTTCCATACTGCTGTATTTCTCAATTGATTGTCAGCGTCAATGAGTTGTTTCTGCAATGCCTCTTAGTTTCAATCGAACGATAGATACTATTTGAATTCTGTCCATCCAGCTAGAGCGGCTGTATCTTCAATTATCCTAATAAAATCTTTGATACTCGTCTGCCCGTTATAATAGGGTATATTATCTAATGTGATCGCTATTGTTGGCTCTGGATTTGGCAGAACCTGCCCTACAGGAGCTGTTGTTGATAGAAGGTCCCCTGGAGGAGTCATATTGGAACTTTCCTCCTTCCCCCAACTATTATTTAGGATAATCATTATCTCCACCTAGGCTAAACTACGGTCAAGCCGTTATTATTTACTAAATAAAATCTTTCTTATACTTTTCTGATATTGAGTTCTGCGAATTGTTCGGTATGAACGTTTTATTTGTATATATGCGTTAATGTACTTCCTCAATTATTACTCGCACACCTGACATCAATGTTACATCCCCAACTATTATTTAGGAATAATCATTATCTCCACCTCGGCTAAACTACGGTCAAGCCGTTGTTTCGTTATCAAAAGATTAACCCTCTTGTAACGCCACTGGGTTGGGACAAATCGTTATTCCATATAATTAGCCTAAGACGCTAAGGACGCTTCTAGTATAGAAAGCCTATACTCGATTAGTCCTTTGTTGAAAAGTTGCTCGAAAAACTACAACTTTGTTGGGTATTAGCAGCAATTTATAAAATAATTTATTCGCACTGAAGTTAACGGACATGAGCGGCTATATCCATTACCTTCTTTCTAACACCCAGGGAACATAGGTTGTTTATTTAGGAGTATGTACCGTTCGCTGAACTCTATATCAATAAAAAGGCACTGGGAATCATAAAACTTATATTCATAAACGAAATTATACATAAGATAAAACAAAAAAAAAACAAAAACAAAACAATAACTGCACCTCCTATAAGCACTTTCCGTTCATTCCTGTATAACCCATTTCTATCTTTATAGACTGAGTCACCTTTTTACCAAAAGTACATTGTCAAAATTATTGTATAGGACATAGATAAACAAACAAATAAGAACACCAAGAAAACATTTGATATAGGTAACAACATGCCAAATTATTACTTGTGATTTCTCGGTAACATGGATTGTGAACTTAAAGGCAAAGGGCCATGGATTAGTACTTCCTCGACAATGTTTCGCTTTATGGGGGGATATATGTATGCATAACATGTATATTAAGAAAAACATATACTAGTAATAGAAAACCAAACATTAATTTCAATAATAGAATTCATTACCTAGGTCGAATTGTCCAGTTGCCTTCCTTGGGTCGCACTCGAAGAGTTCAGATTAACCGGATTATTATTTCAGACGCTTGTCATGGTTCGTTACCGGATCAAGTTACAGGATGAATTATTTGCTCATTTTATTATTTAAGGACATCAGCAAACGGACGTCATTTGATCGAGATATCGCACAACACTGGAAAAGTAATTTCGAATGGAGTACTTTTGTGTTTACGACGCATGAAATGAACTATTTTAGAGTGATTAGACTTTCCTGAATTATGCTGTGAAATATTGTTTTACACTGACTCTATTTAAAAGGATGCCATGTTAGTATTTCTTTACTTGAGATGATTTTCACACGTGGGAGATTTTATTTCTCGTGACATTTTCACCGGTACTAATATGAATGCATATTATATTTCTTCTCTGTATGATATACGTGATTACTCCACGAACTACTGTTTTGAACTAACTTCACTCTTTATGCTCTCGTTTTTATAATATCTTCGATCGGAAGCTGGGCGGACTTAGTGTGTTTATGAGTTTTTTTTTTAATGAGGGACATCGTAAAATGATAAAGATTCTGTTTGTCTAACCCGTTCTCGCTTATCTTATGTTATAATTGGATAATATTTTACTGCCTGACAGGTAGTTGTCGGTTAATCTGGGAAATAATGACCAACAAGTGTGTTTATGAATTTCTCGGTGGCTGTCCCTTGTGAGTTATGAAGTTAGATACGGCTCTTAATGATGTGGGCGGGCGTGCCCGGGATTGTTTTTTATGGCTTTGTTTGTGTTATTTACTTTGGACGGGTGTTAGAATTAGGGAATCGTTTTCGGTAGTAAAATAAAACTGATTGTCTTATCTATCAGTGACGTTGAATAGTGGATGAATACCCAGTGGCAAGTTTGAATTCTTTTGTTTAAAGGATTGATCATAACAAGGTCACCAACATATGTCAGTATAGGCCAATCCACGACACCAATAGTTGAACTCCTCGTGCGTTCAGAGTGACGCAAAACAAATAACGAAATAAGAGAGATTTGTTACGATTCCAAGAAAGTCACCATCCGCCTACAGCTGTTTCAGGGTTTCCCAATCATCAGGACGGCTTGTGATCCTTCTCGAAATCGTACCAATTCTCTCAGAGTTTTAATACTTACCGGCAAGAATGAAAATGTGAAATGTACAGAATTATAAAGGTGACACCTTTAATCTGTGGGGTGAAGCTTGGACCTAATGACGTGGAATTTGATGACACGAAATTTCCAACAGATGTCAGTATAAGCCAATCCACGACAGCAATTGTCGTACTCCTCGTGCGTCCAGAGTCACGCGAAACAAATAACGAAATAAGAGAGATTTGTTACGATTCCAAGAAAGTCACCATCCGCCTACAGTTGTTTCATGGGATTGTTTTGCGTTACTCTTAACGCAAGAGGAGTACGACTATTGATGTCGTGGATTGGCCTATAATGACATCTGTTGGTGACCTATTGCATGTGCATGAAATTTCGTGTCATCAAATTCCACGTCATTGGGTCTAAGATTCACCCCACAGATCATAGGTGTCACCTCTATAATTTCGTACATTTCACATTTATATACTTGCCGGTTGGTATTTAAACTCTTAGAGAATTGGTACGATTTCGAGAAAGACCACAAGCCGTCCTGATGATCGAGAAACCATGAAACAGCTATAGGCGGATGGTGATTTTCTTGGAATCGTCACAAATCTAGCTCATTTCGTTATTTGTTTTGCGTTACTCTGAACGCACGAATAACATGGTGTCGTGGATGGCCTACTGACATCTGCTGGTGACCTATTGATGTGCACGAAATTTCGTGTCATCAAATTCCACGTCAATAGGTCTGAGCTTCACCCCACAGATCATAGATGTCACCTCTATAATTTTGTACATTTCACATTTTCATATTCGCCGAAAGGTATTGAAACTCTGAGAGAATTGGTACGATTTTGAGAAAGACCACAAGCCGTCCTGATGATTGGGAAACCATGAAACAGCTGTAGGCGGATGGTGACTTTCTTGGAATCGTAACAAATCTCTGAATCATACATTTATTCCGAGAAATCGAAGAAAAAAAAACATATATATATATATATATATTGTTATGTTATGAAAAATCAGTTATATATTTTAAAAGGGAAAAAAGAAAACAATTCCAGAAAAAACTCATAAAAAGAACAATTACTAAATAGCTATTAGTTTCAAGAGATTGTTTTTACATAATTTTTCAAGTTCTATTTCCTTTATTAAGCCTCTGTATAATATGAATGGATAAAAATATTCAAATACTATAATACAATCAATTTCATACACTGTCATAATGATTACAAACCATAATTGTTCAAAAGACAACAAAAAGTCTAGATTTACAAAATCATCCCGAAATAAATTTGATCCACAAAATTATAAGCTTGAAACATACAGTATATGAAATTGTATCTAACTAAAATTAGCCAATGGGAGAACAGCAAACTTCTTGATGACAATAGCCAATCAGGATACAGTATGGTCAAATGTAAGATTTGAAATTCTGAGAGAATAAGAACAAGAAAGTGTCAGAGACAATTATCACTGAAATTGTATATAGTTTATAAGAAAGTAAAAATAGTTGTATTTATAAGTTTTGACAAATAACCCCAAACAGTGAAAATGTGACAATATAGTGCGCGAATTCAAAAATTCAAATCAAAAGGAAGGAGGAAAAATGGTATCCAAGTAACGAAAAACAAAGCCACGAGGAGACTGAAAATAATTTAAAAACGAATGCCACGTTTTGTTGGGAGAGAAAGAAAAATCAATTGATTTCAACATAATAAGCAGAAAACCAACATTACCTTATTTGTACACCATATACAAGTATTCAAAGCTGATTTCTGAATTTGTATGGTTCCTTCGTTTTGGTATTGGAGTTCCTGAGAGCATTGGAGTGAGAGAGAATCCAAATCTGGATATATATTGAACAGCGACCGTTTCAGCGACAGGTATAAACTTTCCTAGTGCACATCACGAACTGAACAATTTCACTAATAACTCATATCCCATCAGAAGAACTTTATTTCATTTGAATTTGAACTATTAAAGAAAATTTAACTTTCAAGGTAAAAGTGAGGTTGTGTCTATTTATCCATGACCTGTTTCTCATGATTATCCATGAAAATTTGTAGATTGACATTAGAATAAGTTATCGATCGTAGGCCAGGTAAATTTAAGTTTTCCTGAATAAAGGGAATAATTGCTTTTTGATACTTTGTTGCTTATTTTCCACAATTATCAGCAACCGTATTTATAAACACTGAATAGAAATTGACATCAAGCAGTGGCTAGTGGCTCAATTGCCTGAACCGGCTATCTGAGACAAGAGGCGTACCAACGGAGCTTAGCTGTGGTAAGGAAAGTGATAACAATTGGCAGCAACGTGACGAGAGAACAGTGACGTTAGCGCAATTATTATTACATCATCACAAAAAATATTATACAGGGCGAAAATACTTATCTATATCATAACAATTTGGCTCACAAAGAATAGCGAAAATTATTAGCAATCTTCATTTTATAAAACAATTTATATTTACAATTTATCAATACATAACAATATATATATATATATATATAAATATATATATATATATATATATATATATATATATATATATTGTTATGATATTGAATTTGTGGTGAAAAATTTCCATAAAAACCTGCTCTGAAATTCTATTTTCTCTGAATGTTTGAACCTTTGTAACTTTAGCCATTAGCAAGAGTGTGGAGTGGAGTTTTTTCATCTGATATTCATTTAACTTAATTGAGTGGAAGAATCAAAACTAAATTATTTATTAATAAAAAACATCCTTTATGGGAATTCAAAAATGAATTGAAAATTGTATTATTTATCAATGAAAAACATCCTGTATAGGAATTCAGAACTGAAATGAAATGAAGTGAAATATGACAGATGTCAATGATTTCGAAAAGAGATTAAATATGAGTTTTCAACGCTGAGAGAAAGAAAATAGTGTCATTATACATCATCATATTACATCATCATTATACAATTGATTTGAATCTTCTCAATGACACTTTTTTCTTTCTCTCAGCGTTGAAAACTCATATTCAATCTCTTTTCAAAATCATTGACATCTGTCATATTCCACTTCATTTCATTTCAGTTCTGAATTCCTATACAGGATGTTTTTTAATGATAAATAATGCAATTTTCAATTCATTTTTGAATTCCCATGAAGGATGTTTTTTATTAATAAATAATTTAGTTTTAATTTTTCTACTCAATTGAGTTAAATAAATATTAGATGAAATAACTCACCTGCCACACTCTTGCTAATGGCTAAAGTTACAAAGGTTCAAACATTCAGAAAAAATAGAATTTCAGAGCAGGTTTTTATACAAATTTTTCACCACAAATTCAATATCATAACAATATATACATATATATATGTATATATATATATATATATATATATATATATATATATATATATAAGTATGCTTATGTATATTTTTTTTTTCTTCGATTTCTCGGAATAAAGGTATGATTCAGTCATTTCATATGATTTCTTTTAACGTCGTTTCGACATGGTATTTGTCATCATCAGGTTGAAACACTAAAATAAAAAATATGGAGTATGAGACATATTTAACTCAACATAATATTAAAATGTATGCACTGAAATAATTCTTTAAAAACATATAGTTCGAAATATAATACGTTATTTAACAAAATATAAGAAAATATGTAATATACATGAGTATTCACTTGAAAATTATTCTATATGAATTTCTGCGTTCGCATTATAAACGTTATTGTAGGTATGTGACTTCGAAGTCGAAGTTATCGGGAATGGTTTGTTTATGTTTCATGCATTTTTACCCTCTTCATAAGTACACCGGATTGTTTATATTGAGTTCTAGTATATGAGCCGGACTAT
Source organism: Gonioctena quinquepunctata (assembly GCA_018342105.1). Taxonomy (NCBI): domain Eukaryota; kingdom Metazoa; phylum Arthropoda; class Insecta; order Coleoptera; family Chrysomelidae; genus Gonioctena; species Gonioctena quinquepunctata. The sequence goes on from JAFIRS010002955.1 coordinate 24,228, forward strand.
ATTTTTTGGCAGCATGTAAAGATCAGTTTTCATTATTATTACTATAAACAAAGTTAAAAAAGGTTTTTGAGAATCTGGCTCGAGTTTTTGATATCATTTCTATTGTTAATGCTATTGGGGTCTTTTTTAATGTGTATCATTTCAAGGAATGTTCTTACTCCTGGATTCCTTTCTTTGGTCAAAATTTCAACGTTGTTAGTGTCAAACTTATATTAATGTTCTTTTTCGTGTTTGGATAGGGCTGTAATGTCGGTTTTTGAGTACTTGTGGGCTTGTATTCGTTTCTGCAAATATTGTTTTGTTTGACCTATAGTTTAACAGTCTTTACACGGTATTCTATATACTGTACGAGTCTGTTTGCTTTTTGGTATTTCTGGTTTTGATTTTGAATAAATGGTTTTGCTCTTATTTTGCAGTCGGTGTGATATAGTTATGTGGTATTTTTCCATTGTTTTATTGATTTTATTCGATAGTTTGTCAATGTATGGTATGGGTAGGTATGTTGTTGTTTTCTTTTCTTCATTATCATTTTTCTTATAGATCGCATGTTTTCGTTTTTTCATTGTTTTTTCTGCAAAGTGGCTGGGGTAATTATTGTCTTTCAAAATATTCTTGACTATTTCTATATTACGTTTCCTGAATTTTGGGTGAGCAAGCTTTATAGCTCTGTCAGTTAAATTTTAAATAACATTTTTTTGTAACTGAGGGGTGCGTTTGACGAATAGTTTGTGTAACGATTTGAAACAGTTGGTTTAATATACCAGTTTGTGAAAATTTTTCCAGTATTGTCGTGTATTATTGTTGTGTCGACAAAGTTTATTTATTTTTCCATTTCTTTTTCTATTGTTAATTTCAATCTAGGATGATATTTATCAAATTTTTCCAGAATTTCATCAACTTTGTCATTAGGATTACAGGTTAAACAATCCTCTACATATCGTTTGAAGAATATTGGTTTGAAAGTTAGTGATTTGATGATCTTTTCTTCAACATACTCCATAACCAGATTTGATTCTGTTGCAGCAATTGGAGATCCCTTTGCAATTTCGAATAATTGTGAGTAGTATTTATTTTCATATTGAAAGTATGTTGAGGTTAAACTTACTTCAATTCCTTTCAAAAACTCTTCTAAGGTTAGTGTTGTGGGACTTTGTATTTCATGCCATTTTTCTCTCATGATATCTATCGCTAATTTTGTATCTATATTTGTATACAAAAAACTATATCCAGAGAGATCATTATATGATTTTGTGGAACTGTTATATTGCGGACAAATTCGACAAATTCCCAACAGTTTTCCACATAGTAATCATTTTTTCCAGTAACATTTGAGAGAATTTCTGAGAGGAATTTTGATAAATTGTAAGTGGCCAGACTGAATATTGCTGACAATAGGGCGGAGGGGAATTCCAATTTTGTGTAATTTGGTCAAACCGTAGATTGTCGGAGGTTGGGCGTTGTGTACAGGGTACTTCAAAAGTACTTTGACAAACTTCAAGAAGTGATTCTCCACAATATTCTAATATGAATTGTCCAATTAAATATATGTCCGGAAACGCTTCCTTTCCAAGATACACAGTGTTAAAATTTTATTTTTATTTTCGTTTTTTTTTAATAACTTTCGGAATACTGACCTTAATTAATTACACGAAAATTGGTATTGAGAGGTTTTTAGAGGAGTCGAATTCGAACCTGATGTTATTATTGCTCTTTCTCGTAGGAGGCGCCACCTACACGTCTTTCTCTTTTTTGAAGATTTATAACTTTTTTAAGCGTACTTTTAGCACATTTATCAGTGTAAAAATCAATTCCCTTATCATATCTACGTAAAAGAGCTACCATTGTTACATGTCGCTATAAGCAACCGTTTTCTAGATATTTGGACTTGAAAATTTCGAGTCTATTATTTGATAATCGATGCGTGTTGAAGTTTTTACCATTATTTTGCCTTTCTCACAAGAATGCTCAGGAAATGAATTTGGCGTTTAAGTAAGTAGTTTTGGTAATTACATATTATGTGACAGTTAAAAGTTTTGTTGTTTTGTTGAAGTTTCTGTAAGTTTTAAAACACTAAATTTGAAAAAATGGATTATTTAAACGATAATGCCCATTTAGCCGATATGCATTTCGTTTATGGCCTTGCGGATGGCAATGCGCGCGAAGCAAGACGTATTTACCAGGAGCGATTTCCTAATCGAGTACTGCCTTCAGCTCCAACATTTACCAGTCTCCACCGTCGTTTGGCAGAAACAGGTAGCTCTAAGAGGGCAGCTGATATTATTGGAAAACCACGAGCAGTCCGAACCCCAGAATTGGAAGAAGCTGTTTTGAACGCTCTCGAGGAGAATCCAGAAACAAGTACAAGAATAATTGCTGAAGCTCTCAATTTTACTCAGTCCACAGTTTGGAGAATTATCCACGATCAACAATTTTATCCATACCATATACAAGCTTTTTTGCCACAAGACTTTCCTCAACGCATTACTATGTGTCAGTGGTTTTTGAAAAAATTGGCTGCAAATCCCCAATTTCCAAAATATGTACTCTCCACCGACGAGGCAAACTTCTCCCGAAATGCTATGACAAACTTTCATAACAACCATGTTTGGGCTCTGGAAAATCCGCACGCAGTTAGTGAAAGACATTATTAGTATCAATTTTCTGTAAATGTATGGGCGGCAATAATTGATGATTACTTGAAAGGTCCTCTCTTTCTTCCGTTCCGACTGAATGGCGCAACTTATAGAGACTTTTTAGAAAATGAATTGCTGGGACTACTTCAGAATGTAACATCAGAAATTCGTTATCCGCATTTGGTTCATGCATGATGGGGCTCCGGCCCATTTGAGCGTTGTAGCCAGGGAATTCCTTAACACTGTTTAACCAAATCGATGGATCGGTAGGGGTGTAGAAGACAGAACTAACCAGGCGTTGGCACCAAGGTCCCCAGATCTGAACCCGCTAGATTTTTATTTTTGGGGACATTTGAAGTCACTAGTTTATAAAACTCCAGTAGCGAACGAGGACGATCTGACAAACCGAATAGTAGACGCCTGTGAAACAATAAGAAACACACCAATAATTTTTGAGCGGGTACGAGATTCAATGACTCTGAATGACTGTATCTTCGCTGAAGGTGGACACTTTATTTTATTCTACATATTCAAAATTTCTTGAAATAAAATTTTGATATTTATTGCAAATTTTATTAAAACAAATACAGATTTTGCACCCTTGATACCAAAATAATTATTTCAAACGATTAAAAATAAATAGAATAGGTGGCACTTCCTACAAAAAACCAAAACTACTTACTTTAACGTCAAATTCATTTCCTAAGCATTCTTGTGAAAAATGCAAAATAAGGGTAATAACTTCAACACGCATCGATTATCAAATAATCGACTTGAAATTTTCAAGTCCAAATATCTAGAAAACGGTTGCTTATAGCGACTTGTAACTTTTTTACGGAGATGTGAGAGGAATTGATTTTTCCAGTGAAAAATGTGCTAGAAGCACGCTCAAAAAAGTTATGGATCTACAAAAAATAAAAAAGACGTGTAGGTGGCGCCCCCCACGAGTAAGAGCAATAATAATAACAACAATAATCGATGATTGCGAATTTAGAATCTGGAATTACCTATCAGACGATCGAAATTCAGAATGAAATCAGACACAAAATCAATAACATAATTACCAACTTCAAAACCAATTTTGAAGAACGAACAAAAAATTAAAAAATACCTTCAACAAACTTTTAAAAAAGTCTAAAACTTTTTTAAAGGAAAATGCCGAATTACTTATACTCACTGAACAGTAAACTAACAAAACAGTAATTATGCTAATATCTGAATAAAGAGAAAAACTAGAAAGTTTGTTAATGGACGAAATTACATATAAAAAAGAGAGATTCAACGCCACAGAAAAAATGTAATCGAAAGTTAATAAATTAGTTGATAATTGGTTCTCGTCAAAACTTATAGATCAGGTAACAAAAAACAAACTCAATATACACAACGCCCAACCTCCAACAATATACGGTTTGCCCAAATTACACCGAAGTGGAATTCCCCTTTGCCCTATTGTCAGCTATATTCAATCTGCCACTTCAATTTATCGAAATCCTTCCAAGAAATTATTTCTAATGTTACTGGAAAAACTCTTGGGAATTTGTGGAATTTGTACGCAATATAACAGTTCCACAAAATCATACAATCATCTCTCTGGATATGGTTTCTTTATATAAACATAAATACAAAATAAGGTTACCTTAGAGAAATCACTAACTTCAAACCAATATTCTTCAAACGATATGTAGACGATCCAATAGCTGCAACAGTTGCAAATCTGGTTATGGAGTATGTTGAAAAAAAGATCATCAAATCACTAACTTCAAACCAATATTCTTCAAACGATATGTAGACGATTGTTTAACCTGTATTCCTACTGACAAAGTTGATGAAATTCTAGAAAAATCCAATAAATACTATCCTAGATTGAAATTTACATTAGAAAAAGAAATAGAAAAACAAATAAACTTTCTCGACACAACAGTAATAGGTACACGACAATAATGGGCAAATTTTCACAAACTGGTTTATTAAACCAAATGCTTCAAATCGTTACACAAACTATTTGTCGAACGCACCCCTCTTAATTACAAAAAAATGTTTATTCAAAACTCAACTGATAGCTATAAAGCTTGCTCACCAAAAATTCAGAAAACGTAATATAGAAATAATCAAGAATATTTTGAAAGGAAATAATTACCCCAGCCACTTTGCAGAAAAAACAATAAAAAAATTAATACATGCGATCTACAATAAAAATGATAATAAAGAAAAGAAAACAACATACATACCTTTACCATAATACACAAACTATCGAATAAAATTATTAAAACAATAAAAAAACACAACATAACTATATCACCGACTGCAAAATACGAACTCATACAGTATATAGAATACCGTGTAAAGACTGTCAAAGTATAGGTCAAACAAAAAAATATTTGCAGAAACGAGTACAAGCCACAAGTACTCAAAAACTGTCATTACAGCCTTATCCAAACACGAAAAAGAAAATCAACATGAGTTTGACGTTGAAATTCTGACCAAAGAAAGGAATCCAAGAGTGAGAACATTCCTTGAAATGATACATATTAAAAAACCCCAATAGCATCAACAATAGAAATGACATCAAGAACTTTAGCCAGATTTACAACAACCTTTTCCAACTTTGTTTTATAATAATAGTGAAAACTGATCTTTACATGCTGCCAAAAAAATACAGTCCGGCTCATATACTAGAACTCAAAATAAACAAGTGTACTTATGAAGAGGGTAAAAATGCATGAAACATAAACAAACCATTCCCGATAACTTCGACTTCGAAGTCACAGACCTACAATAACGTTCATACAATGCGAATGCAGAAATCCAAATAAAATAATTTGTAAGTGAATACTCATATATATTACAGATATTTTTATATTGTGTTAAATAACGTGTTATATTTCCAATCATGTGTTTTCAAAGAATTATTTTAGTGCATACATTTTAATATTATGTTAAGTTAAATATGTCTCAAACTCCATATTTTTTATTTAAGTGTTTTAACCTGATGATGACAAATACCATGTCGAAACGTCGTTAAATAAATTATATGAATTGTCTGAATCAGACCTTATTCCGAGAAATTGAAGAAAATATATTATAATATATATAAATTTGGCACAAAAATACTTTGGGTTAAACCGGTCGAGTTGTTTCAAAATGGCGCCTGTTGAAATATTGAGGAAAAAATCAATTTTTTTTATTTTCATACCAATATGAGTTAAATATAGATCGTTCCATGAAACTTCATAAGCTCTGCAATATTCATTCAAAAAGTTTTTCTCTGAATTGCAGGTATAGAAAATAGCTGTAAATTTCCATTTATGATTTTTGTTTCGATTTTCATTCGTGTCAATCAGATATAATTTGACAACAGTTTATCTTGCTTTGTTAGGCAGAACGTCATTGGATTTTAACATTTTTCGAATTCAAAGTTGAACTGTATACCTAAAAAATTATTTGTTATAATATTTTCGATGTGATATTGGGATTGAAACGAAAGTGAGTACTGTCAATATATCCTTGTGTGCTTTTGTTCAATAACTGAGTGAACCTTTGTATTTTCATAAGTGTTTTCGATCTGAATTTTTACTTTTTGATATCTTCATAGATTTCTATAGTTGAATCGAAGCGGAAGGAAACCAGTTTGTTTACACATCTTCCTTTTGACATGAGTCAGATTACATAGAGATATCTGGAAGCGTTTAGGAAGATTTGAATCCCTCTGCAACTTTTGATCGTAGAGTTTAAGGTTTACATAAAAATGTTCGTGTTTTCCAATGAAAATATGTTCCATTTCTACTGATACTTGATTCGCCTAATTGTTTGGTGGCAATTCTCAAATCAATAATAAATTCTGTAATCTATCTTTCCATCTGGCCCGCCATCGATTTTTTTTATTCTCCGATTTAATCATTGACATCAACATATATAAAGTTATCTGAAGTATGATCATACATTATAGTAACTTCAGTAACTGACGTTTTCTCTATAATCATGGCTTGCAAGATATCGAAGAATTACCAATAAATGTCACGAGATATATATTACAGTAAAATACATGCAATATTTATTTCATGAAGTCGGCAAAATTATCTACATGAATCGGAATTTCTATAGTAACACACAAATTGAAACGCTGGGAACGCCTCTGGCACCCAGTTTTGACTTCACATTTGCAGATGCTGAATATTTATCTGAATATGGTATTTTAAAAATAACCAGTTAGATATGGATCTGTCCATAATTTCTGATTACCTTCATATTCCAGGTAGAATATAAGGACATATTTCCATGTAAAGATTTCCAAAGATATTCATTCTTATTTAAAAGTCATATGATCCCTCCATATGGCCAACAGGAGCCGTCATCCGAAGATTTAAGTTCAAAGAAATCTTCAAAAGATGGTCCAAACGGAGACAAACCTATAGTTAGCTCCAATGGAAGAATTAATGTTTTACCAAATACTGTCCTATCAAGTGAAATAAGCTGTACAAATTCGGTGAGTGTGTTCCATATCAACATACAATGTTTGTCAAAAAAATTAGAACAAATTGCCCTATTTTTGGATGATTTCAAATTCAATGTAGTCTGCGTTTCGGAGCAGTGGCAGAATGAAACAAACTTAAAAACAATAAATATTCCAGGATTTATGCTTGTAAACTATTTTTGTAGAAAATATCTCAAAATGGGAGGTGTAGCCATATATCTGAGACAAGGGTTGATATATAAACCCCTTGAACTAAATACTTATAATGTGGATTTTCACTCTGAATTCTGTGGCATTGAGCTCCAGGAACTGAAAACATTAGTACTCACCCTCTACAGATCCCTCTCCGGGGACTTCAGACTAGTTTTGGAAAATTTGGAATGCCTCTTGGAAAATTTTATGAAAGTAGGTCAAAATGTTGTGATCTTAGGTGACTTCAATATTCATTTTGAATTAATAAATAATCCAATGTTAAATGAACTTCTATATGTGTTGAATTCTTTCAACCTTCGAGTTACTATCCATGAGAACACCAGAGTCACAGCAGAAAAATCTAGTATTATAGATAATATCCTTACTAATTTTGACTCAGAACTCATAGAAACTGGTATTCTAGAACCCTGCCTCTCCGATCATGCAGGACAATATATAATAATAAATAAAAAACTAAATTCCATCAGTTCTTATTCATATGATAGAGCTATCACAACTTCAGGTATAGAAAAACTGAGAAAAGAGTTAAACGAAATAGACTGGAGTATTTTCAACAAAAATGAATTCGATGCAAATTATCTTTCGAGATTTTTAGTCAATACATACCATTCTCTAATACAAGACAATCTTCAGAAAAAAAAGAAATCTTCAAAAAAAAATTCGGTGCATAATGTGGTTCAACGAAGAGCTGAAAGCTCAAAGAAATATATTGTCAAGTGTCAAATTAATATCTGAAATAAGCAATAATCCAGATGATGCAAATGTGTACAAATTACTAAAAAAAAGAATATGACAAAAACATTAAAGAGACCAAAAAATCTGCATATAATCAACATATCTGTTCGGCCGTAAATAAATCTAAACTACATGGCAGGTTATAAACTACGAGAGAAATTAAACCAAATCCCCTCCACAAACGAAGGAAAACATTAATTCGAATGATTTCAATGACCATTTTGTAGGAGTGGCTGAATCTATTATTAAATATCTACCTGTTACACCCAAAAATGATCTCTTAAATTTTTCAAAAACCTTTCCTGCGCCCTCTTCTTCTTTCTTTTTATATCCAGTAACTCCATGTGAAGTTATAGATGCCATAAATTCTTTAAAAAATTCCTCATATGTTGATGTTTATGACTTAAATAGAAGGATCATAAAAGAAACAGCACATATTATCATTGAACCATTAACCGAATTAATAAATCTCATTTTTGTAGTGGACAATTTCTGGATATTTTCAAATATTCGAAGGTTATTCCTATATACAAAAAAGGGGACACATCACTTATTGACAACTAGCGTCCCATATCAATCATATGTATATTTTCAAAGATGATGGAATTTTTTTTGAAACTTAGACTAACAAAATATTTTGAAGACAAAAAATATTTTAGTGACACTCAGTTTGGCTTTCGAACTGGATGTTCAACTTCAGCGGCGGTGTTGAATGTGGTGACGGGATAGTTGAGGGTCTTGAGCAGAGGAACCATACAGCTATTACGCTGTGTGACCTGTCAAAGGCTTTTGACTGTGTTGATCATCACATTCTACTACAAAAGCTGCACTACTACGGCGTTAGGGGGGTTGCCCTTTCTCTCCTGGAGACGTATCTAACAGATCGTTTCCAGGCTGTCTATTACAAAAATAATACATCAGACATTAGAGGAATAAACCATGGAGTGCCTCAGGGCTCTGTATTGGGACCGCTTTTATTCATTATTTGTGTGAAAGATCTTGCCAATTTTATGTCACCGTACAAATGTGTTCTTTTTGCTGATGACACATCATTCATCTTCTCAAACCCGGACTATGATTTATTGTTAGATCAATCCAGAGAAATTGAAAAAAAAGCAGAAACATGGTTTATAGCACATAATCTCAAACTGAATAACGATCAATCTCAGAGATTAACCATTACTACACATCAAAACAGACAACACGAAGAGAATGTTAAGTTACTTGGTATCAAACTGATCACAGGTTAAACTGGAATGCTCACACGGAGCAACTAAGGCACAAGCTATCTAGTGTATTGTTTCTCTTACGACAGATTAAGTATATTTCCAAAGTGATGCTCAAAGAACAATCTCTTTTTCCCTGTTCGAGTCTAATATGAGCTATGCCATTCCTCTTTGGGGTAATTAATCTGCAGCAAGTACCATCTTTATCTGCAAAAAAAGCAATTAAAATTTTGGCTAATGTAGGCCTGAGAGAATCTTGCCGATCATTATTTTTGAGATTAAAAATTATGACTCTTCCGTCCTTATACATTTACAATGTTCTTATTAAATTCGTAAGAGAGCAGGTAGCCTCATTGTTCAGAGTGATATTCACAATTATAACACTAGAAATGCTGAAAATATCAGAATTTCTCGACATAGACTCTCCATATCACAAAAAAATTATATGGATTATAAACTATACAAGGTGCTTCCTCATAATCTTGAAATATTAGATCTTACCAAATTCCAACAAATTATGAAAACATACTTTTTAAATAACTGTTTCTACTCTGTCAGTGAATAGCTGAGAACATTTCAGAAACTTCTTTTGTTGATGGGAACAGACTCACCGAATTATAAATTTTGAATTTTAGATTTTAAATTTTAGATTTTAAATTTTAAAAAAAAAAAAAGAAAAAAAAAATTGAATATGAAATTTTTGTATTTTGAATTTTGAACTTCGATTTGAAATGTGACAGGGATTTGTGTTGTTTGTGTTTCTTCACATATTCTATTTCTTTCAGTTTTGTTAACTACAGTGTAAACCCTTGACCTGCTATAAATATGCATCTGTATATAACATAGTTAAATGAAGTATTCTATTCTACATACAGACAGACCATGAAATATTTCATTAAAGATCTCCATATAATTTTCTATTGAAAAGTGTCAAAAACAAACACTTACACATTCCAGGAAACGAATATTTACAAAACAATTCTCAAGAACAACTTCTGGAATTCATAATATGTATAGAAATCAAGTAGCAATCGTAATCCATTCATTGAGCATATTATTAGAAAAATCCTCGATCGGTCACATCGTTTTTTGCCGTTCATTTCCACGAAAACTTTTCGTTTTCCCAGATCCGACGTCCGCCGCATTCCTCAGCTTGCCGCATGTTGTTGCGCCTCACCGCCGCGTTGCCATAGCAATCGGTGATAATATATACACCAGCGTCGCGACGCCGCGTTCATTCAGAAAGTCCTCGCAGAGAGTCATCAGCTTGAAGCCACAGGTGACTGCGATCTCAGAAAGAATAAAAATAGTCGTGCCGTGTCTCGATAATTTTCATCTGTTCAGAGACTGTTGCCCATTTCTCAGAAAACTGTGGAGAAATCTGTTCTGTGTAGTGCCCAGCGGGTTGATATCTGAGTATTTCGATGTGAGTAGTTTTTTTAATAAAATCATTGAATGTAATAATTGCTTTCAAGATTCTGAAAAAGAGCTTTCCAGTCTGTATTTTTTGTTTTGGATTTTTCTTTGTTGAATTCATCAATATAATTCAACAAATTTAAATAACTGAAAAGTAACCAGTAAATTGGGTGAGCGAATGAAAATATTTCAGGTTCGACAACATCAATTATTTTGAATCGCTTTAAAAACAACTGAAACAGTAAAAAAAACATTATTTTAGGGAAAGCAATTCTGGTGCTTATTGATTTCTCAACCTGAGTATATTACTATAGAGTTTGAAGTAACCACCGACAAAAACTGTCTTGTGTACAGTAAATGGCACATCACATTTTGAAGGATTTATTCATTTTGGGTGTTGTAAGGAATGATCATTTATTCCATAATATATATATATATATATATATATATATATATCGAATTCAAATTCCACCATAAACTTTGAATCGGCATTCAAACACAAATAGCATACTGATTTTTTTATACAGAAACAACAATAAGTAACTACAAATTCAAATTATTGCAAATTTCTGTAATTTTGGAAAACTTAAATATTTTCGAATTACTTGTTAAGACTATTGAGTACACATTTAAACATTATTCATTTTCGAATTTTTTGCCCTTTGATTGAATACGAAAGGTCAGTTGATGCTATAAAAAAAATGCAATGAGTATTGGACAGTAACTTAAAAGTCATATGAACCCATGAGGACCTCATATAAACCTATAAGGACCTCATCAAAATCAATGAGTTGTGAAGAAAAGACAGCATGAAACACCAATTAATTCTTGGTTTTTACAAAATCCTTTTAAATCATGTCACTCCCTGTTTGGTTCCTTCCTTGTTCAGTCTTTTCATTCCTGTCTTCCACTCTCACCTCCCTCCAAGCATACTTCCATTTCAATATTTCATCTAGCCCCTCCTATATCTTTTATTCTCATACTCTCAACTCTCGATTTTTTTTCCTACCATTTCCATTGGGAATCTTTTGGATTCATCTTCCACCCTTTCACTAGTTCTCTTTTTGTCTCCAAAACATATCATGCTCATCTTTTATGTCCATGCCACCCAGTTCTTTCACACTATCTTCAATTCCCCAACGTTTACCTTCATATATTATTATTATTATTATTTCAAGATATATTCAACTCACTTGCCAGTTTGTGTCGATCGATAATAAAATTATGTAACACATTCCAATTAACGAATTTCACTGAATTCTGGTGTGTTCGCATGAGACTAACTACAGTTATTTTTGATAGTAGTCAAGATTAAAATTCAAAAATAAAAAATTTGACTCAAAAAGTCAGACGAGTTTGTGCTTTCTGATACGATTTAATAAAAAATAGTATTTGGGTGTTTTAGAGACGCGTAGGTCTTAATTTCTGTAAAAATTAAAAAATCGATAAGAGGTTCTGAAATCATGGATTAAGATTCTTGGTTCATTCATGAATCTTTTCCGTATAAATTGTGAAAGTTCCCAAGGAAAGACATGTTTTCCTAAATTGGCAATGAAACACAAAATATTATTGAAAATGCTGTTATAATTCAATAAAATGAAAGTTGTTCATATTTGATTTATACCCAAAATGAAGAAGCAGAAGCCTAATAATTTTCCCAAAGATTTCAATGAAAATTATAATATATTTTTATTAACAGAACAACAGATAACTCACGTCACACATATTTCAAATGCATTTGAAGGAAAGGTTGTCCCCAAAAAATATTTTTCAATTATATTTATTTTTTATAATCACGTATTTTTCTACTGATTTTTTGTTGCGTAAAGGCACATTCTAACCACTGATTGATTCAGTTGGAGTTTCCACCAAACCGATATTACTGTCCCGTGAACTATTTTTTGTATATCTTTGTAGACCATTATTCTTTTTCCTTCCTTTTAAGTTCTGTTCTCTGAAAACCATCGCTTACACGCTTATCACTATCACGATCACTATCTTCACATTCCATTGACTCGACGAATATTTCGATGGAAGCTCCTATGTGTATCTTTCAATTCCTTTTGTTCATTTATATGCAAGAAAAGAGTGCATATTGATTCACCTCTTCGGCGTGACCTCTTACAGACTTCTTATCTAGTAGGTTAAGCATTACTCGTGAGTGAAATACTTCTAACATCCCCATTGACCCACAAACATTTTTTCTTATGCTATAATTGAAAAATAAATGGGTTTGTATTTGAAGGTGTTGGCGTGGGATTTTTAAATTTTTCGTGAGATTATTTGATTATTGACGAATCTTACGTGGAAATTCAATTTTCTCTGAAATAGACTTTTTTAACAGGTCCCCATTTGACAGTAATATTCACTGGATATATTGTAGATGCTATTTCTGGAATGGAATATAGAATTACAGTTTAGCATCGTTATTGAGGATAGCTTTACAGGTATTAGTAGATCTTGGATAAAGTAAGAGTTGAATACGAAAACGAAACCACTATACCGCTACCCATGTTTCTAGAAAATCGCTTTTATTTGGAAATTCAACTCTCTTATTTTGGTTTTCGACGCATATTTTCAGTAGATCCAGCAATAAGAAAAATATAGAGATAATCAAAACCTTAGACTAGAATCTTGAAAAAATTTACAAATAGATAATTTTTAAGTTTCAATATGGGATCTATATGGGTCAGTTAGCTTCATTACCATAAAAATTAAACAAAATAATTTCTGAAAAATTATGTATTGACTGTGCTCTTACTAGGGTTCCTTATTATGATAGACGGAACCTTGAAAAAAAATGAAAATAAAAATAACCGAAGAATTCCATTCTTTAACATATGTTACCAATTTGTACGTTCCTTACTACTTTGAAAAATGTTTACTATTGAATACTTTTACATCAAAATGTTTCTTGATAATCATTTCAAATGTATGGGACACTATATGTGCCATTTTAATAATTTCAGTGGAATATTCATATGAATGTATATTTCGTTGAACTGATAAATAATAAATATATGGAGCCTAAAAACGATGTTTAGCAAAGAGTGAAATAAATGAAATACATGTTCAATGCAGAGGGGACTCCCGAATCTCTGTAAAAGAAATATTCTGACCCCCCCTCCCACCCCCCTATTCATCGAATTTGCTCTTGTAGAATATTAAGAGATGGGAAAATCAAGGAGAGTAAACCTTTCATGCAAATTTCCGAGAATCATATTTCAAGGATCCCAACCCATTTTGAAATTAAATTGGAATTTCCAAGTATTGTTGTCGAGGGTTCTTTGATCGATCGAGCGTCACTGGAAACGGTGTTAATATTTTGTTATTAATGTAATGAACGATATTCCCTGTTTAGCGACTCGGCGAATCGACACTACACTTCCACGAAAAAGACCTAGTTAACTAACGACGTTATGAAGTGAGGATGTTCATATTCAGTGGGAAACTTCCCACATGGCAACCAACCTTGATATTCCGTGTGCAAACTTGGAAACACCACTTTATCAAACTTCACTTATAAACAGTTTCAGGATTATTTGTTGAAAATAAAAGGAAAAAAACTTTAGTCACTATCTTCCATCGTCAAGATAACCTCTTGTGGGGTATTCATGTTCTTAATTAAGACTGGAATGGAAAATCAAATAACTATCTTAATGAAAATGCAAATTTTCAATTTCAGATTTTTTCTTTTGAGTTAGGGCCTTTTCAGAATATCTATCAGATGTAGTTCAATGTCCAGCGTGGCTTTAGCCGGGGAAGTAGTTGTTTTCTGTTAGACATTCACAAAAAATAACTTCATTTCAATCGTGGATTTTTCAATTCACAGAAAAATATTTCCATCAATATTCAATTGAGAATGTTTCCCTTTTCAACATGTTTCAGGATATTGGTAAAATCGCCGGAATTGATTTGAAATTTTGTTCCCCAATGAATTTCAATAGGAATAATGAAATGATTTTTTTCTTGTATAAAGTGGTTCGAATAAACGCTTAAAAATACAGAAAACACTACAAATTGCAACATTTTGTTAATACGAAATTTTCAGAACCGTGGGATGAAAAAACTGCAAAATTTTAAACATTTAATCACAAAATTATCATTTCAATCAATGAATTCGTTCTTCAATTATGTGAATATTACTTTGATTTCATTGGAATATTTGGAATTTAATTACACAATTTAGCAAATTATTCTTAAGGTTTTTTTTTCTTTCAAAACTATGGGACTGGATAATATAGGAAAACAATATATTCCAAGGCTCTGATGATTTAAATATATTTTATTATTTCATTTGTTATGTAAGTATTATTTAAATATCAGTTTTTTTTAAATTTTTAAAATTCTTTGTGTAGAAATGGAAAAAAATTTAGATAGTCGGCGTGTTTTTTCCTTCCAACTGTTACTCATTCGAAGTAGTGCAAGATTTTATTGAGGAGACATTTGAACTTCCAGTTAATTTATTGAATTCATGCTACTATACCTGAATTATTCTATGAAAAACTGGTCATTTAAAATATCCATCAAACATTTTTCTTTGTCTCATTGAATAGAAAATCAAATAACAATCTGATTGAAAATGCCAATTTTTGCTTCAATATTTTTTTAGTAGGGTCCTTTCAGAATATATCAGATGTAGTTCAATTTCCATGACTTGAGCCGGGAAAGTATTTTTTTTTGTTAGATATTCACAAAAAATTACTTAATTTCCATCGTGTATTCTTCAATTCACAGAAAAATATTTCTATTTAATATTTAATTGAGAATTTTTGTCTTTTGAATATCCCCAAGAGGTTATTTTGAACGATGGAAGATAGTGACAAAAGTTTATATTTGTGTCACAGATGATTCAACGTCTAATTTTTTTAACACTCATGAGACCAAGTTGAAACATTCTTAATATATGAAAACCAAATAAATCTGACTAATCCATCATTATTTTTTTTTCGAAGATTGATTCCGATTGACATATAAGAGTTACTACTAATATTTAAGAGATATTAGAGGGGAAATGCGAAACTTCACCCTTAAATGGGTGAAACGAAACATCACCTAAGTAGGGTTTTATTTGTAACCTAATTTTTGTGTTTCGCGTATTCAACTTTCATTATTTTTACCCAAAGGAGGTAAAAGCCTCCCCTGTGAGTTATTTAGTAATTATATCCTAATAGTTAGAGAGCCGCGGGTTCTCAGACGCGATGATCCACATACGTGTTCCGTTTGGTGAGGTGAAAGTCCATCCCTCGAAAACCCCAAATTCCAAATATTTTTAAAATCAGGCAGGGCCCACTCTAGTACGAAAAGAAAATGTGTATCGACTTTTTCGACGATTTTTATATGTCTTCCGTTATGATAATTCTATTTAGAAAGTGACTAGTAAAAGCGAAAGACGGTTTGGTTGAAGCGCACTACTCGAAACTATTTTAAAATTTTGGGCCCCAAAATCGATCATCGCAAAAAGTCGACGTCTCGTATATGCCTTAATTTTGTGTTCTTCACTTTGTTATGGTCTATACATCGGGAAAATCCGAATTGAAGACTTTTTTAGTAGGGTACGGCCTCATGGTTGACCAAATAAACAAATTGAAAAACTCGCGGAGCGGCTGAGTTGAAAAATCGAAAACTGCACTTGGGTTCAATCTTAAGCTTCCAAATTTTGGATGGAACTTCTTCAGGGGCCAGAAAACCTAATTTCCAGAGGAACGATTTCTTGACCAACTTTTCACCCCTTCCCACCCCTTTGAGTTTCCTCTATTTACTCTGTTTATTTCTGGTAATCTTTTTAGTTTGAAAATTTTTCTCATCGATAATTCAGTGTATAAATTTCGATGAACTCACCTCAACTAGTAGTTAATGATAACAGAAATATATTTCAACCCCTATATAAGGGCTGTTCGCCCCCGCGGGCTCAAATAATCTATTTGAGCGAGGAAGAGCACATAAATGAACCTAGGGAGATGAATGAATGCCACCAAATAATTTCTTGGCGTTAGGCTCGTTAGCGATTTATAAATAAATGAAGTTATGAACAATTCTTACCAAAAAATACATAAATAAAGTTATAAACAATTTTTACCAACAAATTATCAAAAATTATTTCGGTATAATTCATTTTCTCACATTTGATCAATTACAACACTTTTTTTGGTTACACATTTCATTTGTTGTATTGTATGTACTTTTCTCTGATTGTAATTCACACTATCAATAATCAATCAGTAATTTGTAACCAAAAAAAGTGTTGTTATTGATCAAATGTGAGAGAATGAATTTCACCAAAATCATTTTTGACACCAAAATCATTTTTGATAATTTGTTGGTAAAAATTGTTTATAACTCCATTTATTTTTTGGTAAGAATTGTTTATAACTTTATTTATTCATAAACCGTTAACGAGCCTTACCCAAATAATTCATTTGGTGGCATTCATTCATCTCCCTAAGTTCATTAATGTGCTCTTCCTCGCTCAGATAGATTATTTGTGCCGGCGGGGGCGATCAGTCCTTATATAGGGGTTGAAATGTCTTCCTGTTATTATCAACTACTAGTTGAAGTAAGTTTATCGAACTTTATGCACTGAATTATCGATGAGGGATATTCAAAGGGGTGAAAAAGTGACCAAAAAGTCTTTCCTTCAGAAATTAGGTTTTCTGGCCCCTGAAGGACTTCCATACGAAATTTGGAGAGCTTAAAATTGAACCCAAGTGCAGTTGTAGATTTTTAACTTATCCGTTCCCGCGAGTTTTTCAATTTGTTTATTTGTGTCAACCCTGAGGCCGGAACCTACTAAAAAAGTCTTCCACTCGGATTTACTCGATGTAAAGACCATAACAAAGTGAAGGATTACATATAGGACAGGTCGAATATTAATATGTTTTGTGTAGTGCGCCTCAACCAAATCGTCTTCCGCTTTGTCAGATGATTACTAGTCACTTTCTAAACAAAATTATTTTTGAGGGATGGACTTTCATCTCACCAAATGGAAGACGTATAGCTTCTCATCGCGGTTTTAGACCCGCGGCTCTCAACTATAAAGTATAGTTCATCCATTATCAATTGCAAAAGCATAAAAAACAAGTATCCCAGTCTTGAGGCGGAATCCTTTCGAGCAGCAGAGGCGGAGATAACTAATTTTATCAAGATATAAAAATACGTTAAAATAAAAAAATATCCCATAAACGAGGAAGTACGTATTGAAAGGCAATCGGATCATCATAATTTCATTTTCCCATGGTCGAAAAAAAAGCCATATTTTCCAACAAAACGCATCACAACTATGGAATATTTTAAAACCTACTTCGATTCCAGACCAAAGACGCTACTGGCTTTCATGTATTCAGACCTCCTGAAACACGTATATAACTGCTGATTTATTAGTCTCAACGTATAGACACACCTACAAGTATTATCATTGGCTTGCGGTCCGTTTTAATTGGCTGCTAAAGAGCTAGACAGCTGTCACTCAAACCCACGTTGACTATCGGCTCTTTTCGATCTCCTTTTGATCTTCCCTTCGCCGACGGAGAATGTTCACGAGTAGTACACATTATTTTTCATTCCGTTTCTCCGCATATTCGCTGTAAGCGAAGTGAGTTTTTGATTTGCTCCCTATAGAAACAGTTCTCAGTTAAAATGGTTAAACTATAAGGCAAAAACATTCAGCATAAAAGAGATATAAAATTCAATATTTGAAACTGTCCCTAGCGGGATTCAATATTGAATCAATCGGGGCGTTCAAAGATATTTTTTTTCAAAATTTATAAAGAATGAGACACAAAACGATAATCTAGAATACTCATTATTGGCCCTATGAAAAATTAGTCAATGATCAAGTGACATTGCGGGTCATTTAGGTAGTACCCGTTTTTACATTGCGCTCTTTTTACCGCTGAAGATTTCTTATTATTATGTATCCACTAATATTGAACTTGATATAACACTAATAGAAAGTTGATTGTTATTTCCTGAATCATTTCGTTTCATTTCCCATTTCTATATTTTCCCGAAGGATATTTATTTGTTAGAATATTTCCTGGTAATTACTGAAAAAATTTTCATGGAATTTCACGATTTTTCTTATTTCTTCTTGCTACGAGAATGGAAATTAATTTCATTTTTTTCTGTCTCCTTTTTCTTTGCTTTCGATTATAAGTCTTAAAGTCTATAGGATTATTTCCAGCCTTTCTCCCCTGTTACAAGCAATGGCATCATTACTCTTGCTTCGAAGGGTGTTCCCGTTGCTGTAAGGAATTCCTGTCGACACCTCTTCCATCTGATGCATAAAAACAGCTCATGCTCTACATCGTCTTGGTCCCCTCAATACGACTATGTCTCTGTCCTCATACGACTATACAGGTACTTTTTGAAACAGCTATGTCCAGAGAGTGCCTGTGTTCTGTAGTAGTCTACATCTCCAAATGTCTTCATAGCCAGTCCTGAATTGGTGTGTCCATCTCCCGTACTTGCCATTATCCCATCTAGTTTGCCACTGTGCCAATAGGTTCGCCTCCGCAGTGGCCGGTGCAGCTATAAAATTTGGGAGTCACACTCATTAGTACCCTCCTCTTCGATGCTCTGGGCCCTCTGATATTGGGCATGAGCGTAAACAGGGCTGCCACTGTCTTTCCTACCATTTCAGATACTTTGTCTACATTTGCGGCGAAGGTGATCTTTGTATCAAGTATCTGGGAGTTACTTAATGCCTTTCTTTGGAGTTGTTGTCACTCCCTCCACGTCGAAATCTATCTAACTATCTATATATCTATATATATATATATATATATATATATATATATATATATATATATATATATATGTATATATATATATATATTATATATATATATATATATATATATATATATATTTATATACACGAAGAAAGAGAGTTTTGTTTCAATTTTAAGCGAGCCCACCATCCGCCTACAGCTGTTTCATGATCAGGACGGCATGTGGACTCCCTTGAATTCGAAACAAACCTCTCAAATTGCTAATACCTACCGGCAAGAATAAATATGTGAAATGCACAAAATTGTAATTTGCGGGGTGAAACTCAACGATAGTGCTGTGAAGTTCGAAGGCAGGAGATTGAATAAAAACTCTCTTTCTTCTTTTATTATTGTTTGCGTTACTCTGAACGCACTGGAAGCTTGACATATGGTGCTGACAACTGTTGGTGGCCTATCGATGTTGCACGAAATTTCCTGCCTTCGAACTTCACAGCAGTATCGTTGAGTTCCACCCCGCAAATTATAGATGTCGCATCTATAATTTTGTGCATTTCACACACACACACATATATATTTATATATATATATATATATATGACAAATTCGCTAACAATTTTTCAACCGAATGGACCGAAATGCGGCAGGAAAATATTTTTCATCAATGCCTCGGATAGGCTCGATGATGGGCCAAATCGGTCCAGTAACTTCAAAATGGCAAGTGTTGAAAGATTTAAAAAAATCTTAAACTTTTATTTTCATACCAATATCGGCAATCTTGTTTTTTTATAGCATGAGCTCCACAACTTTTGTCAGAAAGTTTTTCTCTAAGATGTACACAAAAAAAATCGCTGTAAATTACCATTTTTGAGAAGGAATAATTTTTATTTATTCCTTCCATTTGAGGCTCAATCGCTCGTGTCACCCAGATACTATTTGAGTTATCCTTCGGCCGTCAAACAGAACATCATTGCATTTCAACATTTGTCAAATTCAAAGTTAAACTAATTATAAAAATAAATATTAGTAATTATTTTTATTTTGATTGAAACCCAAGTAAGTACTGTGTATATCCTTCAGTGAAAGTTATTTTCCTTTCTTTTTATTTGAGCCAGATTACACAGAAATATTAAAATGATTTAGGGAGATTTGAATCCTCCAACTTTTGATTCAAAAGTTTAATACTTATACAAAATTAAAATTTTTTTTTTTCAAGTAAAAATATTATATTTTCCCTAACACATGATTAGCTTGATGGATCACAACTTTAGAATCAATAAATAAATTCAGAAATCTACCTTTCCGACTGGCCATGCCATAGGGTTTTTTAGTCTTTAGGAATTCGAAAAATCAGAAGTAACATATGAACATTCCATGAGATATTTCACATGTATATCAGGCACTTTTTTTGTCCTGGATGACATGAAAAATTATTGTTTTTATAAAACACGCTACTATAATTTCAGGTGAAAGCTATATGTCTTATTTTTGTTTCTTGGATTTCAGTATGTATATCGAAAACGGAAGTGTTTCATGATGAGCAGACATAAAGGCATCCCTCCAAAAATAGAATGGAATGTTGAAACTCTTAGTTGGCAGTGTTCACACTCGAATCATTTTTATGTTACGAACATTTCAACGGAATATGAACGGAGGCATGTCTAATGTTTGTGATCAGATATTTTCGGACAATTGAATCGATTATTTCATTACATACCAACGTGTTGAAAACAAAAATCAAAGATAAAGTGGAGTTACAAACTGTGCACTTCAAATGAATCGACAGAGAATTGAAGATAGTTTTTGATATTCCAGATCCTGTATTCATAAAAATATATGATATTTTCAAATATATCAAGATTAAAATTATTTTTTAGCATTTTCCATTTTATAAGTCGTTATACATCAATTATTCGCGAATTGAAAGATGGAATAATCGTCGTTAATAATCTCCTTTCACTAAAATTATTATTAAGTCCTTTCTTGGGTTTTTTCTGTTATACCTACCACATTCATCAAATCAATCTTGAACTATTTACGAGTATAGTCATGAAAAGTAGAAGTGTTCAACAAATTATTATAAATTGATCGTATTCCAATTTCGAATAAAAAATTCGGTTACAGGCAAATGTGGGACATTTCTCTGTAATAATATGACTATCAAGGATGTACACCTGTCCCTGTTTTTAAATCTGAGTAGTTTGCAAGTAGATTTCCCAGATCTACTTCCAGTATGCGATTTGCTTCATGAAGAAGAATGTAAGCACATTCTTTGAATTCTCCTCTATTTTTTAAAAATATGTTTTTTATTCTGTTCTATTATATTCGTAGATGGCCACTGGATTTTAGAACGTGTTCTGATTTATATTCATTTATAAACATTTCCAATGGTTTCGAAGTTTCTCTGGACAAATTGATTATTTTCCTATTATAAAAAAGTTTTTGGTGAACTGGTGAATAATTTGGTAGATTTTCGAGGCATTCTAGTAGTTTGCACTACTGGATGGATTTCTAGATGCATTTGATCTTTCTTGAGGGTATAGAAAGTTACGATGACTCTTAGTAGAAAATATGTATCGCTTTTTTCCATGTGAAAATATTGTACCAATCAATATTACTCGAAATATTGAAATAATGAACATTGGTTCTCTATTCAATTCGGTGCATGTTTTTTCCCAATCAGGTTAACTCTTATCTCATGCATATCCCCCATTATCTCTCATATTCAGGTGTGAGATTTGTAACTTTTTTCCAAGCTCCACACTGAGAATCTTGGTGTTAATAAGAGAATAAAGCAGATGGGCCAGTTAGGAACAGTGAGGAAAATATTCTGAACTCGTTAGTGGATGTCATAGTCTAAAATTATAAGCATTCCTCAGACACCAAACGAATCCATTTAAAATATCGAAAATTAGGAAACTGACACAAACGTTCCTTTGATTCCGATTCAAAATTTCCGCATTTTTGTCTCGCTATCGTGCAGGATAGTTTATAGTCCAAGAGCGTTAATTATTATTTGAAGTATATTATTTTCATCACTTAAAGTGATTATATTGTCAATAATATAATTATAGTATTCAGAAACATGAACAGTTTGGACATATTAATACTCAATTTGTTGTTATTCGAACCTGTTTCGGTGAAAAACAACTGCTTATTGGTTTTGCACAACTTACCAAGCGATTATAACAATAATAAGCTTTATTCACGTAAGTTAGATTGAATATACAAGAATATGTGCTCAAAAATATCGTGAGTAAAGAAAGAAGAGTGATAAGTGCTAAAGCACTTGTTTCAATTTAATTCACATTCCAAGATGTTCCAATTGCATCATGAGATATATCCAATGAATGGTGAAGAAAACAATATTGTGTGACAAAAAACCCAAAAATCATCATCAAGGAGAATGGCACATTTTTTCCTACTTTTTTATTAAAAAACGTATTTTTATCGATAAGAGGATATAATGCAAAATATGTTTACTCATTCAAAGTGTATAAAAACATATTTCCCCATCCTGTCTTGTGAGATATGAAATGGGATATGGTTCAATAACTGGAAGAAGTAGAAACGAAAATAAATGTGTAACAAAAAACAGAAAGAGAGAAGTAAGAGACAGAAAGTAATGTAACAAAAGAATAATGTTATCGACTCAAATGGCTTCAATATATAGTTGTACACTTGTACAAAAGACACATTTTGCGAGGCCCTACTCTTATTTCATCGTTTTTATTTTTCGTATCTGATTTGGTGTATGAGGAATATATAGTTGACATGGTTTCTTTGGTAACCTTCCACAGTCTGCAAATGAAAATATAATTAGGAAAATCTGTAGTGTAGAAGGGCAAACTAATTAGTTCACCCCGATAAGTTACTGCGTTCACCAAATTATATTTCCTAAAGAAAAATTATTCAATTAGTTAGTAACTTACCGTATTCTGAATTTGCCTGTAAAAAAAAAATTGTAAAAATTCAAAAGATACTTTTCTATATAGTTCATGATTGACATTTCGGGAACTATATTTGCCCCTATTCTCAAAATCTTCTAAATCTCCTTTGATAGCTTAATTTGGTTTTTTCTCTTGCAGAGTGTGTAGCTTTTTCAATTTGAAATTGACGTATTGCTCATTTGATATATAAGGGGTTGTTCTAAACAACACCCCATATATAAATTGGCATCCGTCATTTGAAAAAGCTACAAAGAAAAAGCCAAAGTGAGCCATTTAAGGAGATTTATAAGCTTTTGAGAACGGGGCACATACACTCCCCGAAACGTCAATCATAAACTATATAGAGAAGTATCTTTTGAATTTTTACTATTTTTTCGATAGGCAAATTCAGAATACGACATGTTACTGACTAATTGAATCATTTTTCTTTAGGAAATATAATTTGGTGAACGCAGTAACTTATTGGAGTGAACTAATTAGTTTACCTTCTACACTTGTATAGATTTTCCTGATTATATTTTCATTTTCAGACTATGGAAGGTAACTTAAAAAACCATGTCAAGAAACATTGTTACTCCACAAAAAATCTCATTCATTCGATGAATAAATAGTTGTTTTCGATTTTGTTCTCACAGTGTTACTT
The DNA here is from genome assembly GCA_018342105.1 of Gonioctena quinquepunctata. Classification (NCBI taxonomy): domain Eukaryota; kingdom Metazoa; phylum Arthropoda; class Insecta; order Coleoptera; family Chrysomelidae; genus Gonioctena; species Gonioctena quinquepunctata. The sequence goes on from JAFIRS010002955.1 coordinate 48,244, forward strand.
CCTGATGGCTTATAGGCATTCCGAACAATCGTGGAATTTATAAGGTCGGGGTTGCACAACCAAGTCGTCACCATTTTCAGGAATTCAAAACAATGGATAAAACTGTCGTTTCTCATAGACTATTATTCAGGCACATTGTTCAATATTATTTCGTTTTCCTCTTAACAAACTGGCAGAGGCTGAGTAACAGATCTGTATCAGCGATAGGAGAGGCATTCCGAGGCGTCTATTTTTGAGATCGGACGAGACACTAGCGGCGCCGATCGCCCAAAGTGGGCGACGCACTTCGTCGCATTGTCGCTCTTTCACTCGCACTGTGTTCAAGAGGATTATTATGAGTACTCAATTCGTTTTTTTGCCTCTTACCAGCGGAAAATTTGCGTAATACTCTTTCCACTGTGGCAATTCTGCTCGATTATTTAGAGTTGGGTCGACACATCACGAAGGAATTTCGCTTCAAGAACTATTCCGATAGTTTTTCTCGACTATATTCTCATCCTTTTCGAAATAGTGAAAATTTCACCCCTTTCTGTTTTGTCAATAACATCCAGGAAACGAAAATAAATCGGGGACACTGTCAAATTCAAACAGTTGAAAATCGTGATATTAATGACTTGAGCATGGCATTCTTTGCAATTTCGATTCCAGTTATATCATTTATGAAGTCGGGTTCTTTCTTCAATATCATTTATAATCTTGGTGTTAATTTTATAACCAATAACTCACGTGCCTGAATTATTCTGATTTTTTTTTCGATCACAAATATTTTGGTGAAAAATCATTCCTCGTCTTCGTCTTCAAAAATATTCCTGACTTCGTAAAAGAATCCGGAAATGATTTGAGCATTTGTATCATTAGTGAAAAATCTCTAGTTGCCGTTTTATACTGTGAACAGAGTTGGATATTTGTTAAACCAGATGGTTATGAAACCTCAAACATTATAGTGAATTTTAAAGAAAAAGAGTATAATTTGATAATCGTGCTGATAATTTGATGTCCGGAATGATATTTTCAATAACATATATCAACAAAATGTCAGTTTTTCCCATGATGTATCAAATATATTTCAAAAGTTTTGAATTCAATTGTAAATTCAAAAACCTATCTGCAAATTTCAACTCCGTACTTGATCTGAAACTTTGTGATGTTTGCAAAAACTGGCTCTTTATACAAATCAGGCGTAAAAAATACAGTTTTGCAGATGGAATCGGCAAATTTGCAACTTCCTGAAACACATCTATTTATTCCGCACTAATTCGAGAAAACCCTTTATAGAAAATATATATCCTAAAGGTTTCAGTTTCATCATACAATCAAAAAAACTCAACCTAATATTTCAAAATCATAGAGAAGCTTCCTACAAAGCAAAGGGCGGAATATTTTTTCAAGAATAATAAATAACAGGTTTCCTCATCAATAGTCAAAATGTCATACCTTCCTGTTGTAGCCAATCAAATCCAGGCAACGAAAAAAAAATTGAGAGATTTTTAGTAGGGTACCCTAGACGAAATCATACAGTTGAGAATCTTGATATTGACATGCGCATGGCATTTTCTGTAATTATCATTCAAGAAGTCGGGTTTCTTCATCAATATCATTTATAATTCTTGATGGTGAATTTTCATAATAAATATCTCACGTGCCTAAATTATTCCTTTTTTTTTTCGATCACAAATATTTCAAAAAAATATTCGTGATATAGAAAAAAAATCCGTAAATAATTTGGGAATTTGTAACATTATGAGTGAAAAATCTCTATTTGCCGTTGTATACTACGAAAGAGTTGGATATTTATTCATCTAGATGGTTATAAAACCTCGAACATTATAGGAGAACTTATTTTCAATAACGTATATCAATAAACGTCGTCAGTTTTCCACATGATATATCAAATACATTATATATAATAAGGTTTCAGATTTCAATTGAAAATTCAAACTCTATCTGCAAATTTCAAATTCGTAATTGACCTGGAACTTTGTGTTGATGCTTGCAAAAACTGACTTTTTGTACAATCAAACGTAAAAAAAAACAGTTTTGGAAATCGAATCGACGACTTTGTTTGGTAATCATTGGCTGTGTTTCAATCTACAACTTCCTGAAATACACCTATTCATTCCGCAATCAGGAAAAACCTACTTACTCGAAAATATATATCTAAAGGTTTCAGTTTCATCATGAGCAATTAAAAAAACTCCAGCCCCACATTTCAAAAACATAGGGATGCTTCCTAAAAATCAATGGGAGAAATATAAAAAAAAGAAATAACAGCTTCAGAATTGGGCGATGAAAATCAAACAATCATTCAAATTCGTAAACATACTATGATCGGCCTTACGTCACATACCTACCCATCGCGCGTCATATTGTTTTTGATTAGCTGCTGATTGATCCAATCAGAAAACAGTTTGCAATGAGCGTGTGCTGTCATCTGAAGTACACGCAGATAATCGAGAAGTAGAAATATTTTTCATTCAATCAGCACCAGTTATATGGATTCATAAATCTACTGATCTGAGTAAGAACTGAAAATTAGCATACTTCTGAAAAATATTCGTACAACACTCATTTGAAGGGCCACGCTAGTTGGCTCCCGCGATCAAGTAAGTGATATGGTAGTTGACTCCCGAGTCCAGCACGGGTGTCCGTAAAATTAAGGCGTGGAGCAATAAACCCTCATTTAGTATGCAAAATCCAAAGATTATGGGTTTTTCCTAGCAGTTCGTACTTACACCTACCTGGATTTGATTCGATAAGCGGTTTTATTACTCCATGCCTTTATTTCACGGGCGGAGCGAAATAAATACAGGCACACAGAGTAATTGCACAAAATATATGTTCTAATCAAATAATAATCATTACACACAAAATAAAAATCGCAGAAAAAATAAAATATATCTAACCTCATCATCATAACCTATTGTGTGATATGTAGGACATACATTTCACTTACTCAAAAAGGAGTTATAACATTTTGTTTTATTAACGATATTTTCCCTTCTTTATATTCTTTTCTTCTACTTGTGCTGTCTTGCGATATACCTTCTAAGGTACCAATTTCAATATTTTTTAATATTACTAAAAATTTAAAAATATCAAGATGGTGAAGATGAAACATTCTCAATTGAATATTGAATGGAAATATTTTTCTGTGAATTGAAAAATCCATTCAATTGAGAATGTTTCATTATTCAACATGAATACCCCACAAGAGGTTACTTGAACGATGGAAGATAGTGACTAAAGTTTATCTTTCAGTCGCAGATGATTCCACATCTTATTTTGTGAACATCCTGTTCATATTCTCAAACAAATCAATTAGGATGGTAGTTATAAAATAATTAATTCTGTTCTGTTCTGTTTAAAGAGAAATTGTGTTCAACCTACATATTCGTTGGACAATCGGCTCCTTCAGAAATGTGTCTACCAGGTAGTCTGCTTCAATCAGTAGAGTCTATAGCAAAGCAATCGCTAACTGCGCTGTGATAAAAAAATGAGAGTCCGAACACGTATTTTAACCCTATAGCTTCGAATAGCGTAACATTCCTGTAAATGATCAACACAATTGTATTAGGACAGGCTATAGTGGTATCAAAAATGGCGATTACAATAAATTTCCATGGAAAACACATACAACTGTCCCAAGATGAAATCGATATCCTTTTATGTTGGCAGTTGGATAAAATATACGGGCAGCATTGTGAATCGCCTTCTTGAAATCCGCATAGAAAATTGTAGCATAAGTTTAGTTTTAGTTTTGAACACTCCTCAACACTTTGGCTTTTGAATTGGTTTCCTTGTTTGTTAAGAGAACAAAAACTAAAGGAATATGATGTTAATTCTCCAGACCATGAATCGAAAAGAGTTGATAAAAAAAAGTGCAACATTTGAATGTTCCATTGACATAAACTGTTGTTGAATTACACAAAAACTTCAGATTTGTTACACAAAAAAATACCAAATGATTATCTTCGGAGTTATATCTGAAGAAAAAAACTTCATCTTCATTGGTCATGATGATGTTTAAAACATCCAACACACCATACACTGCCTGCAAAGTAATTGGTAGTTTTGGCAAAACCATCATTCTGCTGTTTGTTGTACATGTTTTTCCGTATTGAGTGCACGTCGCTCACTGTTACAGTATTAACATTGTCTTTATTTAACTCGGCTTGTAGTAATTTCATTGGTTTCTCACATATATTATCCAACGCACACTGTTTTAATGAATTGCTAAGATTTTGGCAATTTAAAATCGATTCAGAGGTGCCTTAGTGGTTGTGGTCGTCACTATGTTCGATTATATTATTTGAAGTCTCCGTCTTTTGATATGACTTGCAACCGTGATGCACACACTGCCAACATTGTAATTTCACGGATAACATTTTATGAAAATTATATTAATGGTTATTCACAACTAACATCGGCTTTCCTTTTTCACTTAACATTTCAAACACTTCTATCGACTCCATATCGGAGTGGTTGACGGAACACGCATCCAACGTTCCCGAACACAATCAAACTAAAAGTGAAATAACTTAAACATTCTTTTTAAGGTACTTTTATAGTATTTCCAAAGTCAATTAAATATGTTTATTCTCAACTCACATTATAGGGTTTGTTCAAATTCGTTCATGATAATGTCGACTAACGAAGGAGAACAGAAAGTTAATAGTTATTTAGTCAACTAGTGTATTAAGGTGGCGATTAATGATAGAGATATTTTAACGCGAGAGCGAAGTGAGCGCGTTAATGTTCGAGATCATTAATCGCCATTTCAATACGAGTTGATTACAAATGTTTTCCGTAGACCACGTTCCTGGGAGTCAACGTGAAATTTTCAATATCCATTTCCTTCAACTAGGAGAAAACTTACAATATTTGTATTTTAAAATACATAAATTTGACAGCGCGAAGGATAATATGATTTGACATTTGAATAATATTCGATTTCGTGTATGTTTAGTTGCTTATACCATTATTATACATTTATGGACCAAATCGACTATTTACAGGTTATTAATGGTCGATGTTGGTGTAGGTTTGGTTGCATATATCACAATTATGCATTGAACGATAAATTGAAGGTTAATAGGGGTCATTAACGATCGATTTTGTGTAGATTGAAAACACTCGTTGATACGAGGTCGCCGGAAAATAAATATTATTCCCCGTATGAAGTATATAGTAGAACAAATTGAGTGGGAAACCGTTCGCCGCGTTGAAACCAGTTAATAACTTGCATAAATTACGGTGCATTATTTTTATTGCTCATTAGGCTTTTGAGGTGGTGTGGTGTATGTTTGTGTGTGTCTGTATGTATTAGTAAAACATGGCATATTGCAGACCATTCGAAGAACGTGGAAGAAAAAATATCCGCCTATGGTCGGCATGCAAAATCAATTATTATTATAAAATATTATGTTTCTTTCGGCTTTTCAGCTCATCCGACTGACATTGAAAACACTATATCAATGCCAGTGTTTGTTTGTATTGTCTTTCAAGTACCTTAAGGTGTAGGCAGAATTTCTCTGAATCTTGAACCGGATCCAATATACCTGTACCCCTTTTACAGGAAAGGATTAAAATTCGGCCGCGGCAGTCAACTAACATGCGGCCCAATTGAATGCCTTGATCAAGCCGAAAAGGAAATTTTTTCTCCTTGTATCACAAATAATTGAGATATTTGTGTTCGATTGTTTCCAAAACATGTCATTCAATGAAAAACTTATTTTCAGTCGATTAAAGAACATAATAGTTTTTCTATTGGTCACAGTATTTTTGATGAGTAAATATTTGAGATTCGCAGAACGTGGTAAGGTTGCCAAGCTTTGAAGCGGCCAAAACCAGCTATTGTATACAAAAGATGATTGTTTTTCTCCGAAATGTACTGAACAGTGAGTATCATCGGCAGAATGTATTGATGTTGATGAATACCACGCAATCTTTGAATACTTTCAGAGTAAACTCACTCGAAACTCGAGCTGAACAAGATTCACATTTTTTCCTTTCGAAATATAACACGTTTTCAGGAAAGAATCTGCGGCGCCTATTTTTTTATTTACGACCGTTTTGATTGCCAAAAGCCCGTGAAATAATTTGTTCAAGATATACAAAACAGGTGACAGTTATTGAAGGAAACAAACAACCTCAGATTAACTTTAACGTGGATTATTAAAATGTCAAAAATCCTAGTCGAACAGCTTAATATTTGAGGCTTGGATATTTTTGCAATTATCAAAGTGTTTTAACGAGATGATGATTTCATAGAGTTGTTCAATTAGAATTCAAAATAATACAGTGTGAGATTCATTCGAATTTGATATTTCCAATTATAGTCCCATGCGATTCCGAATTTCAACCGTTATATTGTCATTTCTGGTATTGATATTTGTTTCTTTCTGAAACTTCATTTCTATTCTCACTATCATCATTGAATTAACTGGACCAAACTTCACCACTTCTCTGCATTATGCATTCGTCAATGATTTTCCAAACTCTCTCTAGAAAAACATGATTCTATACATTCCTAACGATCCTAAGAAAACAGTAGTATTTATACAACATCGATATCATCAACAGGAAACTGCCATTCTTCGTCCATCCAAAATTATCTTCACACACAATGAGAACTTGTTTACTCATAAAATACAATCTCAATAAAAAATGTCGTTGACTGCAGTTGGAATTTATTGATTTTCGTATATTTTCGACTTTTATTTTCTTGGCATCCTGCTAATTGAGTGTATAAAAGGTTGCCTTGAACCCAAAAACTCGTTAAACAAAATGTTACTCCTCGTACTTCAGTGAACCCTAAGTCATTAACAACTTTTAGTAAAAAATCAACAATTTCCTGCTCATTACTGCATCCTGCTTTCATGTACAACCAAAATGAAGGTCAGAAATATTCGAATAAATATAATAATTCGTCGTAGCTTCAATCTCTCTGAATTTGTAGTCATATTAATGGATCCTACGGTGTTATTTAATTTTTGTGGTTATTTTAATCTTATAGGCGTTGAGATAAAGATTCATTCAATGGATTTTGGGGAAATGTTGATAATCACGCATAAAATGCAAAGTTTCAGAAATATATCAATACTATTTCCTTCTACAGTAATTTTTAGGCAAGCCTCACAAAAAATATTTGTTTATTATCAAGGATAACTATTGCTATGGATTAGATCTGAAAAGGTTTGATGCAAATTGGCTTTCATCAAAATGTGAACTTCTATTAATATTCCCTATCACAGAAAAATAACATTATTGCAATACTTTGATGCTTTAATGGTGATAAGATATCTGATATGCTTGAGCGAGAGTTTTTTTCCGCTTTCAATTTCCTATCGAACATACACAAAGAAATCATGCAGTTTTCACATGGTTTGATGTTTTGATTAGTTATCAGGAAATATTTTATTGGGTCCTTTTTGGAGTTGAGCGGCAGCTGCTATTATTTTCATCACAATATATTGTAAACATAAGAAAAGAAGTATCGCAAAAACGGTCTGAGGTTTTGTTTCAACATTGATATTCGCTATAATTACAATATATGAATACAATAATTACCAAGTTGGTTTAATGAGTATCGAAGTTCATATGTACAAGCTATAGGAAAAGCTTTTTTGTTACTGGATGATACTGAATGGAAAGAACGTACGTTTTAATGATTCAATTATATGTGTTATCAACCAAAATATATTTCATTAATAACTTTATTCATATGCATGGATAATAATTCTGATATTCTTCAGTAATAATCCCCTCCATTTCTTTTTTTTTCAGAAGATGAAAACCGAAGACAAGAATAATATGCCAAAAGTGCGTATAGCAGTGATTGGAAAATCAAACGTAGGAAAATCAGGTAAACATTTCTAAACATTTCTACTCGAAAATAAATATTATTATTCGGCTTTGAAACGAAACAAACATAAAATCTAGGTATTCCTATCCTCACCTTACAGGTATTTTTTGTAAGTCAAAAGATTTCCCCATATTGTTGTTCTGCGCAATTCACTCTTCTTGCTTTTCACTCTGGACATAAAAATAAATACCTAATCAATTATATTAGTTTAAATTTGGAAAATTAATTAAGTTGATTTTCAATGAATTGGTCACGTTTAAATCGGAATACTTATTATAGCAAGACAAGTATGTTGAAAGGTTTCTGGAAATATTTTTACAATATTATTCTGATTAATTACGAACGAAGAAAATCTGAATATCAAAGCGGTCCTGACAGTTGATGATGAATTAGGTGTCTATAAGAATTAAATGTTTATTTTTCTTTTATTAACACTTTCAAAACTATGTATCTAACATTGAAAACTCACCATATCAAAGATATATCTAGTATTTATTATCGTTTACAATAAATCGCGTTCTTCTGAGGATTTAGGATCTTTCGAATGTACATTCATTCGAAAATTTGACTGAAGAAAAATAAATGAAATATATTGATTTAATAAATTAATCTCAACTCACTTCATACATTCCATTTTCAGACCGGAACGTTATTACTCGAATAATAGTATCAAAAACGGGTGAAAACTTCTAAATCTGCATCATAAATATCAAGAAGTTCTGCGACGAAAAATCGTAGAAACAAAGCTTCTAGTATAATTCGCCGAGGAAATGAGCCCTAGCAACATGATGAACGACCAAAAAAAATAGACACGAAGTTACCATGTTGGACCAAAAAAGTCGATTACACTATTCGTATTTGTCTTCGAGCAATTTGTCTCTTTTTGCATAAAAACCTTTCTTCCAATTGACACAAGTCTCTAGAAACTTACAGTACAATACAAATATGTGAAATAATAATAATATGGATTGAATATTTTCTCATATGCAAAAATCAAGATTTAGGATCTTACAAATTATAAAATTAGTTTTGTGAAATGTGAAATCAGTCGACTTTGAACATCGTTCTGGAGATTGCAATTCATTTCTCTTTTTCAACTTCTTCTTATAAATATAGCTTAGTATTTCACATTTAAGTTTTCTGTTTCAAATTCTTCTGATCTGTAAATATTTCGGAATATTCATCTCTTTGGAGAGATATGTGCAACAGGAACTTATACTTTCACTATTTTCTATTGTTCACGATAACCTATATGTTGGAATGAGTAAAATGTTTTATTAAAAATTGAAGATAAACGAAAAGGAAAAATAATCTGCATTGAAATCTTTATAATCCAGTTGTTGTTTGATTTTCTATGTTCGGTCTTGAAGAAATAAAAAAATATATCAGAAGTAGTTCAATATCCAGCATTGGCATTGTGGCGCGGAAGTAGTTGTTTTCTGTTACATATTACAGCTTGGTATGCAAGATTATATCCAGTATTTTTCTATTGTACTATTGACTACTCTGAATCTTATTGGTGTAGCTGAGAAGACTGGATTCAGTTTTGTCCATGTTGACATGCTACTACTTTTTTTATTGTTGGATTCTGTTGAAAGCTGAAAATCTCATGGAGTTTCTTTACTGGTTCCCTCTTCCTGCCAAAATAGTAAAATAATCGGCGAAAGTCGCTATCGTTATTATTTTCTGGAACAGAGTTGTTATAAACATATGAATCATTGAGAATTGAACCAAACATACTACTTTGCGGTACTCCCACGAAGTGGTCAAATAAATTACTATTTTTCAAGTTGAATTACATAGAGAAGAACATCGCTTAATTCGAGGGAAAAATATCGATTCGATCGATATTGCCCACCTAGCATCAAATAATTGAAATATGTCAGATTCCACGCAGTCTCTATTTGAAATTGTACAGAAAGAAGAAAAAACATATCGACTAGTTAGATATCGATTCGCCCACCTAGCATCAGACAATGAAAAAATATGTCAAATTCCACTCAGTCACTATTTGGAATTGGACAGAAAGGAAGGAGAAGTATATCGACTAGTTCTATAGATATTTCCCACCTAGCATCCGATAATGAAAATATGTCAGATTGTGTTCAGTCTATATTTGAAATTGAATTCATCAATATCATTCACTTGAAATTTGGGTAATTTTAGATTTGGTTCAAACAATGACTCTGAGAGGCTTGGAAAGTTGCAGGTTCTGTATAAGTTTTTGTCATCGAAGGAATATAATTCAAGTCACTGATCGATATTCCCTGCTTTTCCGTATTAAAGTTCTTATACTTATATAATAATAAAACTTATTCGTTTCTAAATGGCGAAAGAACGGCCAGGCAATGTTCACTCTTCTTTAGTGAGGACCATGGGTTCACTTTTATTCAAAAGATTCTCGTCGCTGTTGTTATATATGCACATTTAATGTGAAATGAAGCATTGATCGATTCAAACAAATATATTTGTATGAGATTCTTCTTGTGTTCTGTCGCTCTATATTCGTATTCAAATAAGTATATCAGTCGGAACAGCAGTCAGACGCCAGTCACTGGCGCATGTATTTCATATTTCCTTCGAAGACTGGCCATCACTTACGTAATTTCAAAAAAATAGATCAGGTGGAAAACAAAGTTTGGAAGTGTTTTATAGGTCTAGTGTTGAATCCAAATCTGAAAAAAGAAATTTCTATGAAACCTTTCAATTATCACGGTGTTAACGACTGGGTTTGGCATTCCCAATAAAAAATGTGGGTGACACAATTACGGTTATTCTCCTAACTTTGGCCATGCCTATGTTTTATCCTTCACCTCACTGCACCTATCAATTCATAGACATCGTACATCGTTCAATGGGTTTTCTATCCCAACCTTGTCCCCATTGCAGAATTATTCAGGTCACCTGTATCAGATATCTTCGAATTAAAAGTGACATAGAACTCGAACGAATATATTGAGACCTTAGTTGAGGTAAACGGTTTTGTGATCTCACACTGGTAAAGTGGTGATCGGATATTGGGGATCAAGGATTATTTCGAGATGTTTTCCAAGATTTTAGCGAGTGTTGAAAAAAGTGGGTGGGTTTAACGATCTGCGTTGTTTATGTGCTAATTTTTGTATCAGTCATCGCGTTTATTTCGGTTGATTACCAGGTATAGCGAACATTGTCTTCACCATAAGACATCCAAAATAGGCATTCCCCGAATTAAATCCGTAACTTGTTGAAATCTTCCATGCTCCTCGAATTCTGGCTGTTTATTCGATGGTGGTTCGATAATGCTTCTATAACGTATTTAAGATATTTTAATTTACTTTATTTTGTTTCAGCTTTGACTGTACGATATTTAACGAGAAGATTCATCGGTGAATACAGAAGTAACACAGGTGAGAATATACTTCCATTTTGGTCCATTCATTCAATTACTTATACGCCAATTTTTGAGATTTTATGGTTGCTGTGACCTACCTAGTGAGCCAAAGACTATCCACATTATCGATCATTATAATTTGAAGCTATGGTTATAACATCGCCGAAAACTAACTAAATACATTTGCCCCCAAAATTATATTCCGACAATAACACACCGCGAAAGTAATACAGATGAACCCCTCCTTCGACAACCTTATTGAAATTTGATGCATTTTCCAAGGACAACTTTACAACTTCTCATAAATTAACACCAAATTATTACAATTTGACAGTTTTTCAACATTCCTCATGATTTGAAAAACCTGTTTTATTAATGTTGATCTCTTCAACTTTTTTTTATATAGTATTGACATTGGCTTTAGGTAGCCTGTGCTGACAAAATTCATATTCTATGACAACAGAGCATTTCTGATTCTGATAAACACTCAATATTAGATACATTCTTATTCTTTCTCCGTCACTCTATGGATGAGTTACACCTCACCCAACTTAATGTAACCAAACCGTTCTCTTATATTTTTCTTTCAATAACTAAACGAACGAAGAAAAACTATAAAATCCAAGCAAGCATTGAGCTTGCTTGGATCGAAAGTTTTTGTTGGTGATAAAATTATTATTGTATAATTTTTTAGCACATTTCAAGATTGGAAACATGATGAAATGAAAGCCAATTAGAGAATTAAGAACTGTTGATGCATAGCCAAAGATGTTAAAAGAACAAAATTATGTGTTTAGAATATTTACAGCGCTAACAGACTTATTTTTCTTTTCATTCATGTAAATGAGTTAACACACTAGATGCTAGTACTGTAACTCAAATAAATATAGAAACGAATTTGGCTAGATAAGTGTGATTGTTGGCCAAATTGCTCGGAAAATATTTGGGTATGCCGTGTTTCAGATTCAAAATTCAACGTTGTAAAGTACATTTATCTGAAGCTGTGCATTGAAATGTCGATTGTGTATTGTTGATGGCGAATTCATATACGAACCAAGTATTTAATATTCGTATTATATGACGTATATCAAATGGAAACTGCTGTAACTAGAGCGTTCTCGTACGATTTGGCTCTCATAAAATAAAGTTATTGTTGAATAATCTTATTTGTTTACAAATATACATATTTTTCTGACCACTTCGCCGAAAAAAAAAAGATTTCACAAAAGAATAAACGGTTGTTCTATAATAATATATTTCTATTTTTCTGTCATTCCCCATTCCCCATTCCTATCTCTAAGCAAAAAATCAGGTAATCGAATGCGAGATTCCTGCTAACTTGTGGTTTGTATCCATGTTTTTTATATAGGCCAAACAAGCAGAATAATCCAAAAACGCACCTCTGAACATCTGAGTTTTGTCGATGGTAACACAAATTCAACTTTTGCTACTCATCTCTTGACTGAAAAACACAGTTTTGTTAACGATTTTGAAATATTACATTCAGAAAAGAAAACAGGCAAACTTGACCGTCAAGAAAGTTTGGAGATCAGACACAAAAAGTACCATTGATTCCCTGATGACCAGATTGAATAGAATAACTCCCCTTTGTTTAATTTATTATACCGATAATGGCATAACATTTCCGTTCACTGTACTCACATATTGGGTTATCCCTGATGATATCTCGTACATATTACTACTCGCTCTTCATATTCAAAATGACACATCGTTGAGGGTTATTTAGTTTATATTCACCCAAAGAAGCTATTGTAGAGGAAAACTCGTGACGCGGTTATGTAAACCCAATTCAATAAAAGAGATATAAGTAGTGAAATATTTCTCTTCAATATGGATTTTTATCAAATATCGTCCACTTCATTGAACATTTATGGTTGTTCTTACTATGGATTTTTCTCATGTTGATGTACTCGCCTTTTTTTTAGGACAAGATTGTAGTTTCAACAAACATTTGCATTTCAACTTTCCCATATATGAATGACTTCCGAGTACATCATCTTTCATTTGATACATATTTGGTGGCTCAGGTAATGCCCACTAGTAGTCTTATACCGGTGTCCGTCTATACGATAATTTATTAGAGACTTATAAAATCCAGAATATTTAAATTTATTAGTCATAGAGTTCGATGGACCAACGATATTTCGGAACTGGAAACATAATATTTTATTTTTGAATGTGTATTCCATTGGGCCAACTGGTGGGCTAGGTTTCAATTCGTTGGGCGATTCCGATCTCCAAGGTCATTACAATTGGAACTGACATAAAAAAGTCGATCAATATCGATCAGACCGTCTGGAGTTGTTTGTTTACAAAACATGTATTCGCTAAGCTTTTTTGGTGCATATTCGAATCAACACACATGTCATTATCAAGGCAACGAGTTACATGATTGAAAGGTGATTATTCTACATGAAAATGCAGAAAGAATGACAAGCATATGCTAGAATGATTAGAACACCTGAGTGTACCTGAAGCTATTATTTTAACGACTTTTCTGACTCTATTATTGGTTGAAAAAAGTATGTAAGGGGAGTTTTTGAAAGATTTGGGAAATCTCACTAGTCTACCTTTTCTAACGAACATAGGATTGAAAATCCTCCGTTAGCAAGAAGAGAACATTGAATTTTTCGAAATCCCATGGTTTTTAGGAATGAGAAACCAAATTTGATTAGAAATATAGATAGAGTTTGGATACTGTCAAAGAGAAAGTAATGAATTTCATGAAAAGCCAGTTGCGGATATCTGAACTTTCGCTACATATATTATCGAAACAAAGCAACTTCTGAAGCTCCATGTTTTACTGAAAGAGTGAAATCTGTTATGCCCAAGGAAAAGGATCATGAATTTTTCATATCTGCTCATGAAACATCTGATGATCCTTGTGTATACCTATATTGTCCCAATTGAGAGGAAGATGCATTACTTGGACACAAATGAAGAAGTTGTTCAATGAACATGGGGTTCCAAAGATAATACTTTTTGTTCCTTCTATTTTGATGTCGATTCTGGTTCCAACTCCACACCAAGAGAGTTATTCTTGAATGATTCTTGGAGAAAGATGCAATTTGAGGAAGAGTAATTGTTTCCAACACGTTATTATGAAGAAGAATAAAACAACAATATTTTGAATAAATTCGTTAACGAGCTACAGGGGCGTTTAAGTATGAAAAATAATAATTTCCAAAATGATTTCCTTGACCTGTTCAAAACTTCACTTGGATATTTATAGAATATCATGCTGTATGGAAGGTCCCAACCTGAAGTGGAAACCGCATTGAATTATTTAATTTAAGGGGGGCTCATCAACGAATTGGATCATGAGGTGAAGAAGTTATCACTCAAAATAAAACGAACTCGTTGATTCTGTCTAATTTGCTTCAAATTTTCAGTCATCACTCAATAAGCGAAATATTCTATGAGACTTGTTGAATCTCTGAAATTGAGAAATGATTCACTTCTCAATTCAAAGCTCAATCATTTGGAATGATTCTCAAGAATCATGGATTTTGAGACTCGAAGGGAAATTAATCGAAACATTCTTATAAACTGGGCTATATTGGTGTATTGGGTGACATGCTGAAATGGTTTTCTCTGCATCTATTCAACAGGTTCCAGAGAGTGACGGATTCGAATCGAAACCCTATTCAGTTCTCCGGAAGTCCTCCAGGATTCTCATCGAGGTCCTGTATCATTCATTATTTACCTGCTCCAAAAAGATCTCAACAGATTTCGAAAAGGAGTTTAAATTTAGGAAAATGCAGAATATAATTTACAAGAAACAACTTTTTTCATAGAAAAATAATAGATTTGGGCGTTTCATGTGATAGCATGCTGTTTTTTTATCAAAAGATATGAGCACTTATGCACTATTGTAATCAAGTATGTTTACTTCATATTTGTACAAAGTGTTCAAAAATGTATGTTATGTGGCAACTATAATATAACTCCGCATCGGGCAGGAAGACTCAAGGATACAAAGAGACATGGTGTTTTTTCAAGGTTATAAATTGCTTATTAGACTTCTTTAAACTATTATGCAGCAAAGTAACATTTTTCATATCGTAAACAATTCTGAGAAGTGTTGTTTACTTCTTGAAATATTTTTGTAGAACTTACTCTGGGCAACCTGAGAAACCTAACTTGAACTGTATTTATGTACATACATATATGTATCAATTTCCTCTTAGCTCTGTCATGTTCTTCATTTTCAATGCTTTTATTGAAAGGGAATTTATCAATTGTAAACAATTCGAATTAGTTTCAATGATGATAGTTTTGGGATATGTCTGTATGCATATATTTTACAAAAACACAAATATCATTTGAATTCGGAAATTATCAAGTCATTGTTTTAAGATGTATCATTATTGTGTGCATAATTATTATTATCAAATGCAAACTAGTTGGTTTTGATTTATCAATGCCCAAATCTTCAACGGTATAATAAAGATGATATCAATCGAGTCCATGAAACATGTAAACTTTCAATGCCCTCCATTTCATAAACAAAGACTTTAGGGCCCAATGTTCGTGAATAAAATAGACTTCTTCCTAGCCAAAGAAGAAGTTCTTCAACACTTACTGGGCCTACAATATTCAAACAAAAAGTCTGTGCAGGAGTACATTTCATTTCATATACCTTTTTCAATGACGAACAAGGGCGGCGCTAGTGAAACATTTTTGTGTGGTCCTACACAACATATAATTTTACAAGAAATCAAATGAAAATAATATTCATGGTTGATTATTGTCCATTATGAAATAACTTCGAAGAAAATATTTGTTTCTACTCCCAGTGACTAAATATGGTGAGTCATTTATGAGTCAACTGCTATTATCTCAACTTACTACACCGCGAGCTATCAAAACGGATTTAGCCATTCAAGTAAGTCAAATTATTTTCAAAGTAGGTTCTTAAATGAGCTGAAAGCAAATTTTTTTGTCGTCTATATTGAAAATGAGGTGTATTTTATTTAGTGCCGAGGGTTTCGAGCAACCTAAACTAAAATAATAACTTTCACGCAAACAAAACACATATGAGTCTGTGTTCATGAATACACCACGTTACGTATCCTGGCCGTCATGATTTTATTTTCGAAAATAATGAATGGCTAAGTTTGCGGACTGTGTAAAATAAGATCAATGCTAATTATAGCTTGGGATCCACATATTTGTTTGATTGTACGAGATTATTAAGATATATATCATAACAATGAATTATCATAATCATGATGCGGGCTTTTGCGATCGATTTCTCTTCAATATCACAACACCTACACATGTCCAAATAATTGCGATATCAACACTTCGCCACACATTGCAACGGGGTAAGCCGTATTTCATTTTGATCTGAGTGAACTATGATGAGTCCAGAAAAAATTTACATCATGATATTAAAATGAAATGAAACAATTCTAATTTTTAAGATGAAGTTACTAAAAATAGAATAGTGAGTAACTATAGAAGTGCGCATATCTTTTTAAAACACGTAATAAAAAATTGGCATGAGAAATTAACACTGACGTAGGTAATTTAATTTCAATTCGGTTCGAGATTTTCACAGGTGTTTTTTTTGAATTACGAATGGAACAAAATGGATGAGATAATTCTATTTTTGGAAAATATTTGATAGGATTCATGAATTCCATAGAATAGCTTGAAAGTCAATTGACCCAAAGAACTTTTGACTGAAGTTAACTGAAACTTATCCTGTTCACCAGAAGTGGTATAAACTGACGTTTCAAGAATTAACATTATGGGTGATGGTATTAAAACTGTTTATCATATGTTTCAACACGCAAAGGATTAATTGCGATTCCATTACCCGAATACAAACTTGGAAAATGCAATGTTTCATCGTCATATTGAAAAGAGATGGAAACAATCTATTGTAAACACAATACTCGTACTTTACCTACTCAACTGCCAGAAAATCGGGTGAGTGAAATGCATTCAGCTTTGCAAACCTGGCTAAATATTTGTAGATGCATATTTTTAGGTACAGTCTCGAATCTGAATATTTCTGTGTCTCCAAACACAACATAATAATGATAATTCATTTGGTGCGAAAAACAAAGGCTCAAAAAATTATGGGAAATCATAATTCACTTTAATAGTGTTTGATTTTTTATATTAGTTCAATGAAATTGTGTTCATTCTACACTTCGATATGAGTAAACGCCAAAATGTCACGAGAAAAAATCACTAGAAGAGTTGCTGTACGATCTACTATTTTTTTGTAAAATGAATCATGTGCTATATTGACATCGAGAATTGAGACCGAACTCAACTGGGTCGAGATATAGGTCGAAGTCATTTATTACATAAATTACTCTTCAAGACAACTCAATAAAATATACCAAGCTATTTTTGAGCCTTACTTAAAACTAGGTGACTAGCTGAAGGTGTATTTCCAGTGGTTTTTGTTTTACTTGCGGTACATTTTCCAGAATGCTATGAATTCAAATATTTAGATGATTGTGAAATATATCCTGCATGGTGGATGCTTGGGCATATGCAATTAAATTTCTATAACTAAAGTTAAATAATTTGTGTTTACTAAATTCAACGTTATCATTGATTGATTGGAGTTGATACAATTGATTAAAATGTCAACATTTAAATAATGTGCTAATACACTTATCTCGACTGCATGACTTTGAAAAAGTGTTCGATATGTCTTCGCCGATCATGGACTGCAAATTGGCTTTTGATTGAAGAAATATTTCTAATTTTCAAACCAATATTGGTTCCTGAGACCCAGAACTTTATTGAATCTTTTTGTTTTTTATAAAATATACACAAAAAACAATTTCTATGTTAAAAACTATTGATATTCTTTAATGAAATAATAATTTTTGTTTGCATGTTTGCTCTTCTCACATGGGGTTTGTTCGAACGTGTTAAGTACAATTCCATTTGACAACAGTTAAGCTTTCTTTGACGCATATAACTGAACTGAACAAAGAAACAAGTCATATATGTCAGGTCATCAGAACGTAAAACAATGGAAATGCATATCAGGAATTTTCAAGTTATTCAGCAATTTGATATTATATAATTCAATATTAATAATATGTAATGTTTAAAAGGGAAACATTCTCAATTAAAGTTTATCTTTCAGTCGCAGATGATTCCACATCTGAGTTTATAAACATCCTGTTCATATTTTCAACAAATTCAATGTTTGTTCTATGTATGATATTTTCAATAATTAGTCCAAATGAATTAAATTTCAATTTCATTGGTTTCCGATGATTTTTTCTTTCAACGATAACAACATGCCGTTTTACGGCCACCATTTTGAATTATTATGGGGCATATAGCTTCTTTTAGATTTTTCGTATTTGGCTGAAAATACTACTCAGAACATCGTTACTGAAGGAAGGTCTGTTATCATCGTCAGTATGTAGAAATAAACTAATAAGAATGATAAGTCAGATTTTTTTATATCCTTCGATAAAATTGTCCACAACACGCTCACATGGAACTTCATATACAGATAGTGAAGGAGATACAGAGCCTCCGTTCCATCCGACTCCTCACTGATACCGTCGTTACCTCGTCTTATCGAGAAAGTAAGAGTTAGAATGCCTCTCTCAATGTATGGTTATACTAGACAGAAAAATATGAAATATATAATTGAACTCCAACTGTCGCTTCATTACTTCGAACAACAGGCAACCCAATTTTGAAGTGACTTTTTAATGGTGAAGTGCCATTCCCTTATAGTTTCCATACTTATGAAAAACAATAAAACAATCAGAAATAGCAACAGAATTGTATGTACATCCTTCTTATGTAGTTTGGTTCGTGGCAATATTACTGTCGTAGAATATAACAGAGGAATTCTTTCAGTATGGAACTGAATGTTCGTGTTTTCAGTTTCTACTAAGAAAAAATAATTTAAAAAATTTATCCCCCAGTTGAACGTTGCGCTAGTTTCGCAAAACGACACTGTTGTCAAAAAACATCCATATATCAGTTTGACATGTCACGCTAAATATTTCACGACAGTTTCGTTAAAATGTCCGAGATAATTACCTCGAAAATATGCAAAGCAAAACATCAATTTGTAAATCAGTTTTTGTTGCATTCTAGCAAGCTAGATAGATAGAGAACCAACAGTCAAAACTAATGAATGCAATCCGGTTCATTTAATGTGTCGGAATTCAGGAAGATCAGATTTTATTTGAAATAGCTTGACCTCCCATAATTGTCTCTGAAGGACTTCAGGCTAGCAACGATTACTCACTATACAGTTCATCGGTTCGGCTTGGCCTTTGGCAACTGTTTGTTTTGCCAGGAAGACAAGATCTCAAGTTTCATTATTTATTTGTGACTCAGGTGATGGACAATTCGAAAACATCAATTTTCATCATTTGCGATTTATTTTTATATTTAATATTCATAACAACAATATTTAGAAAATATGTGCATCGATATGTTTTTGACGAAGCATATTGATTTCCACGTATCCATTAGAAGTGTTTGTGAATACTATTTTAGTTATCTCATCATCCCTCAGGAGTAATATTTTTAGCAATTGAAATATTTTATCGATTTAATTCAAATGGTGCGTTGAGTTGAATAACAGTGATTTTCGAGTATAAGTTCTGTGGAGAAACTCAAAATGAAATGTTGGAAGAAAAAGTCTTTGAATATATACCAAGAAGTTTCAATAAAAACATGTAGGAATTAAGATTACTCTTGAAGCTTCGAAAAACAAATCAGCGCATTGGGGCTCGAACCGAGGTGATAGACAGCAAAGAGAAGACGGATGCTCCTACCACTGAGCCACTGATTCAGGGAAACTGAACTGCCATACTCATAAGAAATTATACAAACGTGGTAATTACTCAATATATCACATCAATCCAAAATACGGAAGAATATGATAAATAAAGAAAAATATAATAAGTAGAAAAATATTTTGAAAAGTGTGGTTAAAAAATACTTGGTTCTACATAAGATATACGTGTATTGAATGATGTTTCATGCTTCTATGTGCTAGAAATGCATGTGATACAAATGGTGGATTGATCGAGTTTTATTTTAATTCATTTCATTACATTGACATGTCTCGCGTCACGTTGGACGCATCTTGAGGATAATATAATATATAATTATGGCTGAAATTTGTATATAAATATAAATGAAACTTACTGAATAATGCTCTACAATGCTTGGTTGGAAGCAGTGAAGAGACATACTTGGCCAAAAAATTGACTCTATGTGCATTCATAGATATGGGGGTGCTTTCGATAACACCTTCAATGACTCCATCATCAGATCGCTAGAGGAAAGGAATCACACTACTCAGTTGGATACCTGTCATGCTGAGAAGCAGAATCATTATAGCTGCTCTCGAGGAGAAACGGTCAGAATGATAGCGAAAAAAGATTTTCCGCAAGGCGGGGTTCTATCGCCTTTGATGTGGTCACTGATAATCTGATAGTGAAGCTACATGAATGTGGAATTACGACTCAAGGTTACCCCGATGGCCTGGTCATCACTATTAGAGCAAACATGACGAGATAATATCCAATCGCATTCAGACAGCCCTAAATATAATCAGAAGCTGGTGCGCAAAGGAGGGACTAAATATAAATCCTAGCAAAATGATGCTGGTTCCATTCCTCCTACCCTGAATGGAACTCGGCTAACTTTTTCCAATGAAGTGAAATACCTGGGCGTCATAATCGACCAGAGACTAACATGGAACAGTAATATTAAAAATAGTATTTCCAAGGCTACAGCGGCAACCTGGACGTGCCGCAGAGTTTTTGGCAAGACATGGGGGTTTGAAGCCAAAAATGATATACTGGTTATATCAAACGATTATCAAACTCATGGTAACCTATGCTTCATTAGTATGGTGGCGAAAACCAAGCTGCAGAAAGAGCAGCGGTTAGCCTGTCTGAGATTCAGGTGCCTCACTGCAGCACTAGAGGCAATGCTGAATCTTCCGCCACTGCACTTTTGTGTAATGAGAGAAGCGGCAAAAAATGCCTCCAGACTGCACCAGGCATCAAACTTAAAGGCTGAAAATCTGATTCGACATCTGAAGATTCTGGAAAATATCCCCCTAGAATCCAGGTACAAGCCATAAGATATTATGCGAGATAGGCACGACTTGGAAGTGAATTATGGAGTGGTTATATTCACAACGAGCGGGCCTCAACTAGAAAGGAATGCATCAGTATACTGATGATTCCAAGATGAACGAAACGGTTGGAGTGGCAGTGAAGGGTCCCAGTTTTAGGCTCTCAAAATCCCTAGGCAAAGCCCCAACAATTTTTCGAACAGAAACTCATGCTATGAAAATTTGCGCCCAAGAATGCCTTGAAAGAGGCTTCAGAGAGGCAAATATCTATATCCTATCAGACAGCCAAGCAGCACTAAAAGCTCTAAAGTCTCACTCTTGTGAGGCTAGTCTGACTTGGGACTGCAAACTCTCCCAAGACAACTGGCTACGAACAATCAGGTCACTCTGATGTGGGAACTGGGTCGCAAGGAAATCAAAGGCAATGAAGAAGCGAACAACCTTGCCAAAGAAGGCGCAAACACTCAATTCTCTGGCCCGGAACCCTTTTGTGGACTTTCTAAAGCCCACATCAACGGAGAGTTTCGGCCCTGGGAAGCCAACCATTTTAAAACACACTAGAATAAGGTTCCAGGGCAAATACAAACAAAAAGGCTTCTGAGCCCATTGCCAAAGAAAGCTGAACAGCTTCTCGAATTGGACAAGAAAGACTTGAAACTGCTAACGGGACTGCTCACCGGACATTGTCCTCTGAGGTATCACAGCAAAAATGGATAGTTCAGACAGTGAACTGTGCCATTACTACGAAAACTTCACTGAAACTGTAGAACACTTGCTTTGCGGATGTCAAGCGCTGTTCTTCAGAAGGCTTGAGTTCCTCGAAGGGGTTTCACTAACGCCCTCAGACATCAGGAAGTTAGCTCCCAGGATACTGATACGCTTCGCAAGGAATTTCGGAATCCCGGGTCTTGAATAGAGGGATGGTAATGTACAAAAGACCCTACATATCGAAGTACGGAGATGGTAAAGAGCCATATCGACCCCCCTACAATCTCCAATGTCTCAACTGGATTGAGGCAAGAATAACAGATTATCAATAATTCACAACTGTGAGACTTTTTGTTTCAATTTATAGCCAAATCTGACATTAAAAAAAATATATTATATTCTTCTGAAGATGTTTTCAACGTGAAACAAAATGTAATAATTTTGAAAAATTAAGATATACCATTTCATTTCAATCACATAAAGTATCATCAGTGAACTTGTATTGAAAAAAAAACAATGAATGCAAAATATTGATTATAACAATTTCATTTTCCAATTTTTTGAGTTTTCCATTTACCAGAACCTCCAAGAAGTTCATTCTCGATTATGTTAATTAATGGGATATTATTCAAACCAAAGTGACATTTATATGATCGTCTGAAGGGTCTGGCCCCGCACAAGCATAAGGTAGTAAGAAATGTGGGTATTTTTCACTGCATCTTCACAGAGATGGATCCGTAATTTGGTATTATATTAAGAAGGGATTTTCACACACTTCCTCCTATACAAGAGATGCAATAATCTCCAGAAAATTGAATGTGTACTACAATTCAGTAATGGTATATATGAATACATGAATATCAAAGATGCTTACGTGACGAGCTATTTAATGCTTCAGTCACAAGAAGGGAAAAGATCAGTAAAGTATATGGATAACGAATAAAAATCTTTCACAGTATACATACTTTGGAGTTCACTCTGTAACAATCGTCTTACGAAGTTATTCAGAGTATGCCTGCCTAATTCCGTTTGCTGTCACTTTAATCTTTTTACATTCTACAATACACTCCACTTTTATTAATAGACCAACTCCTGATGAATGCTAGAAAGTATGTTATTTATTCGGTATATAATTTTAAAATATTGTTGAAACGAATTTATATGAGACCCAAAATCCGCACGAGACACATTTCCGTATTTTGACAATAAATTGGGAGTGTTTGGCATTCGATTTTTCGTCGTTGCTAAATATTAAGTTGTGGGTTGCAACACTACAAAATATATGATTCAGAATGATATTTATTGGGTCATCAAACTATCCTAGCGTAGACCAGCTGTATAAAACTTATATAAAGAGTGGGAGGTTTGCACAAATACTGTAAGTTATTGTGTCTTTTCTGTCATTTTGTATTTGATTTTATATCTCTGTAAATGCCAAGAATGTATTCTATTTATTGATATTGTACATTTGAAGTATATAATGAGTGTATATGAATTATTTTCAGAACAACTGTATAGCCACATTAGCTCTTTGATGGCATGAATATCAATCTATTTCCACCTTTCTTCCCCCTACGCACACAAATAGAAGTGGTATTCTGAGGTTGGCAGGGGTATTTGTGTGGAAATTGGTTAATCCGTATCCGATCAGATTGGATTCAGTGGTTCTCAAGATACAGAAAAAGTACGAATTCATTGACTTTTTGTCTGCCCATTTTATTTCGTGTTCTTCCCTAAGTACTTAGTCTTTCTTCGTTTCTTTTTTGAATAATATTGCCACCTCCATTTTGCCATGACTAATACTTTTGGTCTGGAGGAATTCCATCTTAGAAATTCTCAGCTACCCATTTCATCCTTTTGGATTCACATAAAAGTTTCAACACAATCGATTGTGTATGTTCCAAATCTGTTTTGGTATTCACCAATATAACTATATCCCAGATAATTGAATATGCTAGTCTAGAAAAAAAATCAAATAGAAAACCATATCATTCTTTTTCTATTATGTAAACAAAATTGTAATCTGATTCCGTATCTTCTGGAAAGAAGGTGATGTTATCGATCAATTGTCTGGATATTTGTTGTTTTGCGACCCTTTTCAATTTCAGTCTCTACAGAAATATAGGTTACATGTGACGACTAGCTCGACACGTGTTCTTACCCAATATATATATATATATATATATATAATTAATCACTTCTCAATCCAG
Source organism: Gonioctena quinquepunctata (assembly GCA_018342105.1). NCBI lineage: Eukaryota > Metazoa > Arthropoda > Insecta > Coleoptera > Chrysomelidae > Gonioctena > Gonioctena quinquepunctata. The sequence goes on from JAFIRS010002955.1 coordinate 72,525, forward strand.
GGATGTAATGGAATTTGATAATTTTGGAGGGATATCAAGAAAGAGATTTTTATAAAGCGTGCTTTTTAAATGGAAACTTTCAAATATTGTAGAGTACGTGAAGAAATTGAACTGTCCTCTCTTAGGAATATCTCAGGAATTGATGAAAATGGAAACTTTAATTTCTGGATATATATTTCAATATATATTTATGTTTCATCGAATAAATATTGAAGCGGAGCTTATCAAAAATATCAATTCTACAGAGTTTACTGAAAAGTATGTTTTTAACTTGTAAGCACTCGTATGCCAGTGTACGAAACTCGGAAATCATTAATAGAATTCATTCAAAAGGTTGCCAAAGCCAGAGGTAAAATGAGGAATAATAATAAATATATGTATATATATATATATATATATATATATATATAATATGTGTGGGAAGTATTTGCTGACTAGTTAGGTACAAAACTAGGGATATTGGGGTAAGCAGCAATGAAAAAGTAAACTTTTTAAGGTTTATCCAAGCTTTCGGAAATGTTTATTTCCATCATCAGGGAGACTATAATAGATGAAAAAACCAATGGTAATACATATTCAAGTGCGAAACAATATGCTACTTACAACATTGTTGAGGTTGGTTTCAATGATGATAAACATATTCATCTAACATAGTGATACAAAAGGAAAAAAAACGTAGATCGAGGAATAAAACGAAGTTCAAAGTTACTACAACCACATTAGCGTTGTTGATGATGGAAATAAACATTTCCGAAAGCTTGGATAAACCTTAAATAGTTCACTTTTTGATTGCTGCTTACCCCAATATCCCTAGTTTTGTATATATATATATATATATATATATATATATATATATATATATATATTTATAAATATCTATAAAAATATTGGCATGGAAGCAGATCGCAACTCAAAACTGCAGTTTCTCTGAATTATTAAATACTTTATTCAAAATATTGAGAAAACATAATCTAGTAATATTCATCTTTTGAGAGGGAGCAATTTATCATGTATATAGAGATTTAGCAAACATGGAATCATTCGAAATAACATTGTTGGTAGGTGGTAATAAAAAACATCACCCCAGTCTTCTAAATTTATCAGTAACAACCAATCAGAAACTTTTTAGAAGATATATTATATAACAGCCTTTCCCTCCTCCACTTCCAAAAGTACAAGCTACAATCCCTGACATAATGAACTTTCAACTTTCATCGGAGTTCAGTGGCAGCGAGACGCAAAAATCGTGCGTGATTCGATTTCCAACCTTCCAATAAATTTACATGGAACTTAAGACTTACCAGACGTTTAGGAACGTGTTTCCTAACTTACTAGGGGAATACATGAGAAAAAACTTCTTTATATTCGCTCAACCATGCCATAAAACCTCTCGATATATTTTTCCCGGACCCTATACTTTTTCTGGGCTTTTTCTTTATTTCAATTGTAACAGGTTCAAATACGTTTCGACGATATTGTCAGTTACTTATCTTCTTCGGAAAACCATATATTCTTTGACTCTTGAGAAAGGGCAAGCAGTTTTCAATGTTCATTTCATTCATGTGCTCATTGCCGCATTCCGTTATAGCCCTGGAGATCAAATGCATTTTGGGGAGTCATTTTTTAAAACCTTGAATAATATTTATTCGTTAGTTTACGTTGTGCTTAAAATGAAATAGCGATTCTGGCACCTGTTTAGCGGTCGCTATGGCGTCGCGACGCTCAGAGTCTTGTAAGGTAAACAATAATGTTGAAGTTATTTTTTAAAAGCTAATACTTTATTTTCATCTTTTTTATACTATAATAAGTATTTTAAAACAATTCTGGCAAGTTATAACCGGTCAAAAATCACTCTTGAAGTTATTTTTTAAAATTTGTTACTTCAGGAAATGTTAATATTAACATTAATAAAATATTATACAATTATTCTGGCACCTATTTGTCGGTATTAACATTGTCTGGCAATTTAATCAAGGTCCGCGCGTCATTAGGCGCTCTCGCGCGTCTCCGATCAGCATTACAAACCTACATCTTGGGATTTATTTTTCAATAGCTGATACTTTTAATATAACAATTATAATATTATTAATTATTTTAAAATCAATCTGGCAGTTATTTACTGGTCCCAATGTTGTCTGGCTGAGTTATAAAATACCCCCGAGCTACATCTTTACTGTCTCAAACATTAACAATGGAAATATTCATCGTTAAATATTTAAAAAACAAAAAAAATGGATGATAAGTTCATTAAATGTAAAAATAAAAATTATAGTTGGATTATACAAATGCATCATAACCAATTATTTATACCTCCACATTGTTATTATCCATTCATTATTTTTCCGTACGGCATAATAGGACTTTTTAGTTTACAATTAATAATTATTTGTTTTCCACCACTAACTGTAAGGATTTTTTCCAACGACTGTGATAAAGCAGAAAAAATTATTGAAATAAATAAAAAAAAATATTTATCATTGATAATGTTTAACACAGTAAAGCTCATTGAAGTTCGGGGATACTTTATAACTCAGCCAGACAACATTGGGACCTGTAAATACCTGCCAGATTGATTTTGAAATAATTATCAATATTATAATTGTTATATGAGAAAGTATCAGCTATTTAAAAATAAGTCCCAAAATGTAGGATTGTAAAGATGATCAGTCGCGCGAGAGCATCTAATAATGCGCGAACCTTAATTAACTTGCCAGAAAATATTAATACCGACAAACAGGTGCCAGACTAATTTTATAATATTTATATAAACATTTCCTAGAGTAGCTGATTGAAAAAAATTAAAAATCGTTTTTTTTTAATTTCAAAAATTTACCAGTCTGATTTGCGACCGCTCATAACCTGCTAGAATCGTTTTAAAATACTTATGATAGTGTAAAAAAAAGAAAATAAAGTATTATGTTTTAAAAAATAACCTCAACATCATTGTTTACCTTACAAGACTCTAGCGACCGCAAAGCCACGGCCAGAATCGCCATTTCATTATCACTACAGCTTAAACTAACGAATAAATATTATTGCAAGTTTTAAAAAATCACCTCTAAAAAGTGAAAGTAGCTTTCAACAGGATCAAAAGAAGCAGAGAGCAGTAATGCCTTATAATTTCTTCAGCGTTTTTTAGTACGATAAATGAATTTTTCATTGTATAAAGACCTATTTGACTTCGTGTCTCCTGCTAGACTATTCTTTTGAGAAACATTTCCTGATTATAGAGGGTACGATTCTTGATTGAAAAAAATATGAACACCAAGCATCAGAATAGCATTTATATGAAAGTGAAAAAAAATATCGCATACTCTTAGATCGTTTCCATTCCCTAATACACTCAAGTGAATTTGGTCAAATCAATAAAAACAAATTTGTAACTGCATTATCCATGAATAATTATGGCGTGACTATAAATTATACGGCTTGCAATCGATAACCAAATACGTCTATTCTCTAATAATACTCTGACCCACATATTCCCAACAATAATATTATTCGAAATCAGCCCAATATCTTACCGTTATTATTGTTGAATATATGCTTGAAAAATTGAGTTGTGGAAAATATTATCCAATAGAAACACAGTAGGTAGAGCAGTTTTTTAACATTATATATTTAATATAGCTCATTCGTTTCTGAGAGGGAAAAAATTTCTTAGTTTAGGATCAGAGAGTGGCGACGATATGAACTCGGAAAATTACGAAAAAATGGTTGGGAGATCTTCCAAATTTCCGCCACTCAAAAACGAATCAGTTCCTGAATTATATTACAATTTATAGAGAGACAGATATAGCTTTACCATAGCTAGGTTAGTCATATCCCAATAACAAAAAAATTCTTCGAATAAAAAAGCACTTTTTGGCACAGTTGATATTTCATACTCAGCTTATGAATTTCCCATTGAAACTGATACGCTAAAAAGTGTAATATTAAATTCAACCTTTTTTGTTACAGATCTTATGTACCGCCAAACTTTGACAGTAAACAACTCCGCCTTGGAGGTAGAAATCGTAGACGTGTGCAGTTGCGATGTACAGGCTTTTCCAGAAGAGGCAATATACTGGGCAGACGCGTGCGTAGTAGTCTACGATATCACTTGCAGAAATTCATTCACTCAAGCCACGGACATGCTTCAGAGAGTCCTGCAGCTCAGAAACCAGATACCTACCGTACTGCTTGGGAATAAGGCTGATCTCGAACACCTCAGACAGGTTAGTTGAATAACTGAATTATTCAGAATGACTACATGAAACCAGGCGCGGATATGGGGGAGGGGGCAATTGGTGCACGACCGAACCACTTTTTTAAACCATTTTCAAAATTTTTGAATCGTTATTCGGACATCACTATATTTACTTTAGTTCGTTGCGCGCCAATAGTCAGCCAACACGCTTGATTCTTTTGAGATTTTGTCGAGTGATGTCGTCGCAAGTATCCCATTGACCATGACAGAAAACCGCATAGGCATATTCCTATTGATACCGAGGAAGTTATTACAATATTTGCAAATACTGGCAGTAAGAAGAGATTAGTGTTTGATATTTGAGTTGAGAATAACTATTATAATAGTATTGATATATCTTGCTACCAACATTACTTCAACTTAAAATATTTTTATTTCATATTTCTTAAGACAGAACACCATTCAAATCCAACTGTTTTTCTCGACAGCAACTGCACTATTGGTTTATATATTTTTTAAAACAAATTTTCTGAAAGATTAGTTTTCACACAAAAAAAATGCCCCCCCCTGAACGAAATCCTGGATCCGCGCCTGCATGAAGCCTTGGTAATTAGACGAATCAATGAAGATATTTTCGTGACAAAAATACTATCAGGAAACTGACTGTGCCGTCACACGCAAGACGGTCCGTAGTTATCTCCTGTTATGTTTCCTACTCCAAATTGTCATTCCTAAATTTGTTATAAACATTTAAAAGCTTCTTTTTTTTGAAATTTTTTGACTTGTAATTTAAAAATAATACAGCAATCCCGATACTCTTGATGGACGAATTGTAGAGAATCAAATTGCAAAGAAAATGACTCCAGCACAACTCGATTGGAGTATTAGTAACGGAGGAAAAAACGAAAAAAGTTTTGAAGCAGGCTCTCCACGACCAAGTGGTGACTGATATGTACTCCATGTGTGAATAACTCAGGCACGGATTATTAGTTTTGGCATAATTTCAATTTGATTTTTTCAAGGCACTTTATTGCAACAGATCTGGATGATGTCACAGGTAGTCCGATTCAAATTTTTCTGAAAGATTTTGATAGTTGAAGTATAGTACTGTAAAGGGGTTTCTCCCCCTATTATCAAACTTTGGCGCTTATCACTGTTCTCGGTCTTACCTCGGGCGCCACCTTTTGATTTATAGTGGAAAAGGCCACTTTTGCTCCGGGCAGTCTCAGTGAAGAAAGACACTCCAGGGGTCAATATAGTCGTGACACTGTAACAGGGCCAGCAAGGCAGGCTTTAATTGCCTTCAACTGGGTTTCGGACCTGGGTGGCGACTGCGCACTAGATGTTTGAATTCTACTCAAGATAGTAAAGAAAGAATACTAAAAACAGGATAAACAGGTATATTGAAAATAAAGAAATACAGGAAGGGCGGCTGACGGCGGCCTCACAACAAATAAACGACCGGTAAGCACTTGTTACAGAAAAAGCGGGGAGGGTGTTTTCAAGCTTGCGGGGCAAACTTAGCAACCAAAAGCTCTTGCGGGGCGGGGTATCGTACGGACTCGTATGCAGAAATTACCAGCACAACATTGAAATGAATATGTGCCTCTTACGATCATGCGCACATCGCATCTGTGGTACTTACAAACATTTCCTGATGTCTTTCACCTGATACAACATATTCACCAAACTCCGATCTCACTGCTTCGGCAAGGCCCGGGACGGTCGTGGACTGCTTCGGTCTTTGCTCACACTCTGGATACTAGTCGGACGCGTGACTGCTTCTGCTGGGCTCGGCAAGCTACTCAATCTTTGAAATATGTCGAAACGGAACTACAGCCGGCTTCCCCCTCTTTTCCGAATACCTCTCGACCGACTTATATGCGCGCGCCGTTTTGTGGACTCTGTCGATTGCGATACAAATTATAATTTCATAGAATAATTACCCAGCTTGTAAAATCCTTCGTGCTGTGACGCCAGCTTGCGGCGTGCGCCTCTGTCTCGACTCAACTGTTCTCGGTGGGGCCTATCGGATTACTGACTGGGGCCTCTATCGGACGACTGAAAGGGATTCTCTCGTCGGCGTTTGAACATAGCCCAGCTTGTTTTATAAAAATGTTTTCTCGAGAGTCGATAGCCGGCGCAGGTTATACTCGTGCATGCTATTTTAGCTACGCCTCGCGTTATAAGCGTAATTTCCGGAAGGCGTTTAGTCTGTTTATTAGGATAGATGTAATCCACGGATTTATCACGAACACGAATGGTATTTCTAGACCTATTATTACTGTCAAGCGGGGTTTAATTCCTTACAGGGAGCTTTTGGCTGATAATATAGCGGGAAAATAGTAACTTCGTTACAGTACTACAAACCGAAAACCGGCGAGTGCAGAAAGCGGCTCAGGAGTGGGGGTAGAGCAGCAGATTCATAACGGGCGCAGCGCGCTTGTATTGCTATACAAACGTTTTCCCGCGTCTGCTCTCTACCCCTACTTCTCAGTCGCTTTCACGCACTCGCCCAATTTCGATCATGTCTGCAAGTATTTTCACTAGTTTGCAGCATTTTAACGCAAAATGAGAACATACGTTTTGTAGTACTAATCTGCTACTCTCGAAATCTTTTTGGAAAATTTGAATCGGACCACCTATGACGCGCCTAGGTCTGCTGGAATAAAGTGCATGAAGAAATTCAGATTGCAATTATGCGAACACTAATGATCCGACAGCGCCTGAGTTTTTCACACATGAAGAACATATCAATCACTACTACGTCGTGGAAAGTTTGCACTACAACTTAAAAAGTGGCTTAGTTATGTTCTTTTTTAAAGCTGATTTTCTCGGGTTTTTCCGGTTTCTTTCCGTTACTAATAATCCGATCGAGTGGTGCAGAAATCGATTTCCTTTGCATTTAGATGCAAAACGATAAAAAAATTGAAAAAAATTAGCAATGACAGTTGGGAGTAGGAAACATAACAGGATATAACTACGGACCGTCTTTCGTAAGAATCAATGGAGCAGAAAATCTCTATTGATTGGCCTAAATATCCTCTTGACATATCCAGCTCTGACGGGAGGATAGGAGAACTCATTCATCTTTCGAATGAAAGGCCAATATTATATCGGCCATTTCACAGGTTGGGGAAACCCTAGACTTCCAAGAGCTACCTGTCTTGTTCAGATCAGGGAATCAGTATTGAAGGCCTGAGGTTTCATTTAGTGTATTCAGTTTCGTTTGACTGAGCAATAATATCCCATTCGCCTTCATAAACTGAGCATAAAAATTATGAATCCCAACTAACTTGATGATATCTGGGACCTTGTCGAGGTGGAAATGCTTTGTTAGAATCTGCAGCAATATTTCCGAAGCAATGTTCCCAGTATTGTGAAAAATCATAATTTCCGATAAACCAACACAATTTATGACCTATAATTCTTGATATATTGAGTTGAGTTAGTAGACCTGATTATTATCATAACAAAACCATAGAAGACATCTTTGAAGTTCCTTGCAAGACTCATTATTTGATTGTTTGATTCTAGGTCTAGTTCCATTCGAAATGGAACACATTTTGAAAAAGATCATTGTCATTTGTTATGACACGTGGAATACATCCTCAAATAATGATCATATCCACAATGAAATATTTAACGGTACATCAACACTTAAAATCCGCGAATTGGGTTAACACATCCTATATTTCACTGATATATTTGTTTATATTCCGCTAATGGAAAGATGTGTGAATATTAATCCATCAAAGAATATGGATGGAAATTTTTGAACGATCAAAATATCTGCCTGATGATATTTATTTCGTATTGGCGTGTGCAGTAGGGGTCAAGATGAAATATCGCGCTTGCCATAAAAATAAAATTTATGAGATAGATCTCTGAACAATAGCAAATAAAATCATTTCTTTGTTGCTCTAATACAATTTTTTTCGGAAATATTGCGAAAAATTGATTGATAGACCGTGAAATAACAATGAGTAGCCTTCGATCGTGATATTCAACTCGTCTGACATTGGAACACAAAGTAAGATAATACAAATGAATCAACACGAGTCAAGAATGAATTTGTCACAGTTATAGAAAATGTTTCTAGTGGAATGGCTCTATAGCCTTCACATGTAATGCATTGAATCAAATTTTAATTATTATATTTTACCTTTTTTTTATTTTGGGCCTTGCATTGCCTGCCTAAATCAGTTCTAAATTGGTTAAACCTTATACATATATGCTCGACATGTCTTTTTAGCATTATAATCTTCCACAATTTGTGAAATGAAAATGAATGAACGAATGGAGAAATTTTAACAGGCATAGAATACAAAAAATATTGATATTTCCGGGAATAAATCTGATGGCGTTTTCAAAACCTGAGAGGAAAGCATTGAAATTGATGGTGTTTTGATTTTTTGCAACTTCTGTCTTGGGTGACGTCTAAAAAGTTCTGTCAACATTTTTCTTATATATACATATATATATATATATATATATATATATATATATATATATATATATATATATATATATATATATATATATATATATATAGATGATATTTTTCACTTGGTTCTGTGAATGAATTATTTAACGTAATTGTTTCGTATCTAAATTATCTTCTAGTCAGGTCGACGCTCCTTTGTATATCTTCGGCATCCAAAATAGAGAAGTGGAATACCAAAACAGTCATTAGATAACATTCCAAGTGTATTGCGAACCAAACATCGTTTATTTAAGTTACACCTGCAGTTACAGACAAGGAATGGTTTAGTAATCCGGCAAACATATTTATAGTAATTTATGGCAAACAAAAAAGTGTTTCCACATTCCGAAATGTATAATTCACTATTCACACTGATTGCAAATTAAATTCCAGAGCTAATGTCTGGATGAGAATATTTACAGAAACAGGTAATGTGATCGGAATTAGAATTAGCATACCTTCCTCAATGAACCTAACGTAAAACAGCTGTTGAACTGCCAGCACGTGCTCTACGACAAAATTATAGGGAATGGATGATGGAATCATTTGTTTACCCTAACGAAAATTGTGGTGTACCATGCATCTTCCTTAATGTAACCATTGGAATATTTTCGTAATCTAGTAACTATGTATCAGTTCCTCAGAGTTAAAAGAGCCTTGATGTATTCGCTATTGTTCTGAATTTACTCTTCAATATTTTCATAGATGAGTGGTAGAAATTCGGAATATTGTGCGTGTTTGACTATTTAAATGAATTGACAATGAATTTATAAAAATTTATAAAACAAAAATATTTTTTTTGAAAGGCGCTGTATCACTATTATTAGGAGCAAGCAAAAAATAAAATAGTCGATTGGGTGAAAATAAATTTTGGAAAATATAAAACATAGGTTTAATTATTTAAACTTCAACAGAAACCATTTACTCATTTGGTATTCAAGTAAGGCTGGACATTTTCGAAACCAAGTGAAACGTCTTGAAATAAACTATTAGTGAACGTATAGGTATGTTGAATTTTTATCAATTATGAACGTAAATAATATATTAAACAATGTAAAGAATTTCTCAATATTTCTGTTGAGAATTACTCAATGAAAATTTCATACCAGTCATTTTCAACCAATCAGTTGCTTCATTTCGACATTGTTACTATGGTAACCAGCAAATTTTCTGAAAATGTTTCATCCACATTAGCATGTAGACATAAAATTAATAAGTGGAAATTTCCCGGCACATGACAGCTATCATATAATTAGACAAAAATAATATTGAAATGATATTGACACTATTTTTTATTTACTTACTTTATAAGTTGGAAATATTACAACAATTTATTAAGGTGTACATTATATAATATCATTAATTAATTTTAAATTCTTCAAAAATTCCACTTCTACCTCCTCTTTCCTAAGTGGTGAATAAAACACAGAACCGGTGATTTTTTAACAATATGCCTGTGCTTCATAAAATGAAAATAATACTGGGACACCAGTTTATTCCTTTGAGTATTAGATTTGTGTCCAAAAGAAGGCACAATATCACGCAGAATGTTGCCAATCTCTTTAAATAAGTTTCCCTGCTCAGGATTTAATCCAGATTCTTCCACTAGGTATGTTAGATATTGTACATTTTTATGGTACATTTTGAAGTGCTGTGATTCTTTGCAAAAGGAACACAATTCATACTATTGAAAGTTCATTTTATTATGACTTATTTACTAACTCATGATTGTATACAATGTTATGAGGAACTTATGATGCCACAAATAAAATATTGATTGACAGGAGTTGTGAATGTCAAATCCATGGCTAACTTTACAAAATATTTTTTGAACCGGCAACATACGCCAACAACATTCTATTTAGAATAAAGAATAAAATATCCCGATTTCCTGAATTATTTGAAAAACAAATTATTACCGCCAATATTAATTTTTCTTAGAATTAAAACAAAAAAGAATATGAAAAATATTTAAGTATATATGTATAGGTATAGTTATATATTTTTTGCTGTATAACACCTTTGTTTGTAGTCAATATTGACATTTCCCCTTTGACTATGAATTCATTTGTTTTCATGAAATATTGATATCCGAATACATTTCGAAGATAACTGACTGCAGAATGTGAGGTGGGACATAAATACCGACGTAGTTCAGTGCCAGAAACATAATCTTCTTTGAATTGACTTTATTAATTCAAATACTTGGATATTTTATTCAGAAGAATGTTGAGATATTTTGAGATGCGTTCGGGGGTAGGTGTAATTTTCTCGGAAATATATTGCTAAGGGCTCCAGAATCTATAATACCCATCTATGGATATATTGTTATTTTCTCATGTTTCATCGTGAAAAACTCACTAAATTTGTTTTCTTTTGTTACAGATCGAGAAATTAGAAGGCCGTACCGTAGCAGTCCAAAATAACTGCCAGTTCTACGAAGTATCCGTAGCAGAAAACTCTCCAACCATCTACTCGGCTTTCGACGCGATCCTGAACGAATGCCGCTCCGTACAGTCTACTCAGAAAACTCGTAAATTCTCGGTTTCGAAAATGATCGGCACCCTTATCGGCAACGCCAACAGCAAGGGAATTCCAAACACAAATCAAGGAGGCACGGTTGTCGTTTGTCACAAGTCCGACCTTTATAAATCTAGAGTACTGAGAAGAAGACAGAACTTTACTGCTACAGCATCGCTATGACTATCGGCAAAAGAGGAGCTGGACGCTCGTTGAAATTCCGAAATTTTTGAGGCTGGCGAAAAACAGCGTGAATTTGAAATTTGTTGTTTCTCAGTTTTAATGAGGGACGTATGGAATTGAATATTTGTATATAATATATACGAAATATGATATACAAAGACCTGATATGTGAAGACGAATTTGTGAATATTGCTGGTTCGGTACAACTTGATAGATAACGTCTGATCGTTAAAGAAAATGAACCGATTTCACAATGAGTACCTACTGATTCAAGTTGAAACCCCTGCCTCCAGTCGATGCAAACCAGATGTGAATAGTTTAACGTTGATAGAAGTAAACATTTATATTGTTTTCGATACCTACTGATTTTGTGCAATATGTTTCGATTAGAGGAATGGAATGAGTTTAGAATGAATATTGAGCACTGCATCTTTTGGCGGATACGAATGGCTTAGTGTAAAATATTTTTTCTTATTTAAGACATGCAAAACTGAGTTCTCATAGATATCGAGGACATTCAAAACACTCGATTGTTGTTTTACAATTCAAAAAATGGATTTGTGATTATTTTATGTAAACTCCATTTAAATGAGAAAGACCCATCCTGGGGTATAATTAAGCTAGGTTTCAGTTAAATAGAACATTACTTAGAAGATGTGAATATACGTATTTCGTTATAGAAATCTTGAGGTAGGAGACCAAATATTTTATAATAATATGTGTGTGCTAAAAATGGCTGTGATATCGAACTGTATGTTTTTGTATTGTCAAAATGAATTTCTTATATAAGTTGAAGATCTATTCATGTTGAATAAATTTGTATTATTTATTTACATAGCGTTATTCATTTTCCCCATGTTCATTCCAATCCCATATGAGTCTGTCAAAGCATTCTGAAACTTTCGTTATATGAAAACAAACTTCATAGTTTTGATTGCCTCGGAGACGATTAAGTTTGTAGCAATTGCAGGTTATTAAATAATTGAAATTGCTTGGAAAATAAAAAAGAAGTCTCCGCAATGCTCCGATGAAACAAACAATATATATTCAGGTGATTCTGACTTGCTACACTATTGCTAACAGTTGATAGTCTATTATAAATCAAAAAGGTTTTTCATGTGAAAAAATAAAAAGAATTTATAATAAATGAGGAAATATGAAATTATTTCTTTCACTTCCAACCATTGCTGGAACTTTTGAAACATGCCACCACTCTCAGTCTCTCAGTTCATATTTCAGTCTACCTTAAATCTTAACAGCAGAGAGCTAGTTATAAACATTATTCTGAAAACAAAATCTTCAAACTATCTTCTGACATAACTCAAACAAAATGCCATTTTCAATAAACGAAATGGATTTTTATCAATTTTACTAGTAGATCAACCCATAATACCTTATCTATCAGAACTTTGCCCGCCACTGCCACTGTTATTATGTAACTCAGAGCAAAGTATGACAGATTATATCTTGTATCCAGGAGTTGCCAGTTTTTTCTGACGATCCCGACTAACAGGTTATCAGCCAGGCGAACAGTGGGACCAAATCGGTTGAATTTGAACTTGGAATTTCAACCACTGTACTTCATTATGAAATTGCAATATATACTCATTATTCACAGGAGTGAAGTTCAAATACACGCTTCATATCCTAACGTCAGCGTAGGTCAAATTTAACAATTATTCATGATATTGCTACGAATATAGGTTCATGGCAATCAAAATACTGAACTAAATATTATCTGCTTATTTGCAATGGGCGAGCAATGGATAAGGACACGAAATTTTCGAAATATGTTCAATGGATTCTACAGCTTATGGAAACTCTGTTGGTAATTTTCAAGTTTTTTTCCTAAAAATATTTAAAGTCAGCAAAACAAATGGCTTCTTTTTAGCGCCATTGCAAAATGTTGTGACGTAATCACCCGATCAACCAATCCCACAGTTGATAGCTTCAAACAATTCTGCAACGTACCCATATTTTTAAAATTCAGGCCGCGCCTCCATAACAAGAATAAATTATTGTCTTTCTCTTTTTCAGAAATCGTTTTGATGGACCACAATGATTCATAATATCAAAAATAACAAGGTTTATGTGCACTGTTACATCGATAAAATACTGTTTTAAAGCAGATCGAATTGTTTTACACCCTTCAAATCCGCTTTACATTGCGAATAGTGTTCTAGTTCTAACATTTATAGTTTGAGAAACTTGGCAACATTGCTGTTCGATGTCACAATCGACCCGATTACGCCTATTGGCTGCTCGGTCATTTACGTCACAGAGAGCGCCAATATTAGTAGCTTCAAAATTTGCTGATTTTGAAAAACGAATGGGAACTGCTGTAATTGTGATTTGACTCAAAAAATATTTTCTGGGTACATTTATATATGAACTCTGGCAATTTAATAACTCAATTCAAATATACCGCGCACTGAACTCACTTGCTTTCAATCTGAATCAACTCGTTTTCATCAATGAACCACCTAACACTTCCGTACGCTGTCTTTTCCGAAGATCAATAGCAACAAACAACGGTTATTTCTCGGTCGATTGATCTGGTAACACATTCCCCCCTCTAATTTTGATCGACTCGATTGAAAGCCGTCGTATCACCATCATAGGGGTTCATTTTTTCCAGATGAAGGATTTTTCATCTAAGTACAAGGGCTGCATTTGATTCTATGAACGACATCATTAAACTTTTCTTCAGCTTGTACAGCCCTTCCCGAAACGGTGTTTGAGTATGCTGAGCTTCGGTTTATCCGCATAGTTCCGCACTTCTACCTCCTGGGCGCTTGGTGATCTGAACCATCAAGTCACAGAGCAATCGAAGTTCTCTTTGTTATATAATGCTAGCCAAGATAAGCTGCTGTGCGCGCAATCAGAAATTGTGAGAAATGCTTGCCTTTGATGTTTTTCCACAATCTTGGGAATATTTTTTTTCATAGTTTGGTTTGGTTTGCTCCTGCTGATACCCATTAGCTTACAAACTTTCCTGAATAACTCAAAATTTCTTCCTTGATCAGAATATAATTCCGTCGGTACTACGAATCTTGAGAACTTGTTGTCCACCAACGACCTTGCTATTGTGGATGCCTCTTGGTCTGAAATACCATAAGTTCCTATCCACTTTCTGAAATATTCCATGGCAACAGCGATGTATCAGTTACCGTCACCGGTCTCAGCAAATAGTCCAGCTACATCAAAGGCAATCCCTAGATCTTGTTTTGGGAGCTTAAATAGCTCCACGATCTGGATATCTGCAACAGCTTGATGCACCGTCTCTACATTGAACCCAGTATAACTTCTGCCTGATCTTGTGCGAAGAATCGACTCCCACATGTCCTCCAGATTTTTCCTCTTTATTTTTTTTTCAAGACTTCACTTCCTGGGTAAAACCAGTTGAGAATTTGATGACTTTCCAAAGCTGATTTCCCATATCCGTTTACATAGTGCATTTTTCACAACCAGGTGATCCCACTTTGCCCACATTGCCTTGGAAATGGGATCGCTATCCGGAGTGTTCCTCCAGGAAGGTCTGCCGACTCATTTCCTTCCCAATGAAGAAAGTCCTCAATGTTTGGATCAGTTTCATAGTACTGTTTTATTTGTGCGGTAGTCCGTTCGCCTTCAGCTGAAAAAAACACTCATTTTTCATTCTCCAAATTCAAATTTGTGGGTGATACACATCATATCAATTTTTAATGAACCAATAATTAGATGTAGAAATCGTCACAGATTGGTCCGATGTATTGTGACATGATTTATATTTCAAATTATATATTTTTGGTAGTTTCTGCTGAGCGAAAGGTTATCCTGTAATGTTTGTGAAGAGTTGAGGCTGAGGCTGTTGAAAGAACATTATATTGGCGAGAAAGGAAGGGAATCGATTCATTTCAAATGTTCATGGAATGGCGGAACAGGAATGGAAAACATATGTTTAGGAGCGAACACTATAGTTGGGAAGTTGGATGGAGAAATATATATATATATATATATATATATATTGTTATGTTATGAAAAAACCAGTTAGATATTTTAAAGAAGAAATAACCCACAAAAAAAAATAATTATTGATTAGTTATTAGTTTCAAGAGTTTCTTTTTGAATAACTTTTGAAGTTCCATGTATTTTATAAGCCTATGTATAATATGGATAGATAAAAATGTCAAAATACTATAACATAATCAATTTCATACACTGTCATAATGATTATAACCCATAATTGGTAAAATGAC
Organism: Gonioctena quinquepunctata; assembly: GCA_018342105.1. Taxonomy (NCBI): domain Eukaryota; kingdom Metazoa; phylum Arthropoda; class Insecta; order Coleoptera; family Chrysomelidae; genus Gonioctena; species Gonioctena quinquepunctata. The sequence goes on from JAFIRS010002955.1 coordinate 88,141, forward strand.
AACAAAAAGTCTAGTTTTACAAAATTTTCATGAATAAAAAGTTATCAACACATTTATAAATTTGAAACATACAGAATATGAAATTGTAGATAACTTAAAGGTAGCCAATGGTAGAACAGCAAACCTCTTGATAAGAATAGCCAATCAGGGAATAGATGGTCAAATGGAAAATTGGAAATTGTGAGAGAATAACAACTGGGTCATGTCATAAGCAATTATTATTGAAAATTGTATATAGTAATAAGAATGGGAAAATAGTTGTATATATAAATTATATAAGATAAACCCAAACAGTGGAATGTGACAATTTAGTGCGCGAATTCAAATGAGAAAACAGGGAGGAAAAATTGTATCTAGGCGACAAGAAAACAAAGCCGAAAGGATATCGAAAATAAATTTGGAAGCAAATGCCACGCAACATTTTGGGGAAAGAAAAACGAAATTATTCCAACTTTTGAAGAGCAAAACTAATATTACCTCAATTATACGACATATCCAAGTGTCCAAAGCTGATTTCTGCATATGTATGGTTCCTGATTTATGGTATTGGAGTTCCTGATAGAGCTTGGAGTGAAAAGGGATCCAGTTCCAGGGCATATCTTGAACACCGACAGTTCCAGCAGGTATAAAAACTTTTATAGTGCACTTCCGGTCCATGAACAATATCACAAATAACGTATCTCACATCTGAAGAACTTTATTTCACTTTATTTCGAAAATAACAGAAAACTTCACTCTCAAGGACAAAGTGAGGTTCTGTCTATATATCCATGATTGCATTTTTATGATTATCCGTGAATATTTGTAGATTCACATTAGTATAAGTTATTTCTCGTAGGCCAGGTAAAATTAAGTCTTCCTGAATAAAGGAAATAATTGCTTTTTGATACTTTGTTGTTTTTTTTCTACAATGATCAACAATCATTCTTACGACCATTGAATAAATTGAGTTGTGACATATCAAGTAGTGGCTAAATTGCCTTGAACCGGCTATCTGAGATAGGAGGTGTACCAACTGTGCTAGCTGTGGTAAGAAAAATGATAACTATTGGCAGCGACGTGACGAGAGAACAGTGACGTTCGCTAGCAATTGTTATTACATCATTGCAATACATATACAGGGCGAAAATATCTATCTATATCATATCAAATTGGCTCACAAAGAATAGCAAAAATTATTAGCAGTATTATTATATAAAAACAATTTATATTTTTCAATTTATCAATACATTACAATTGGCGCCCAACGTGGGGCAAGTAAAGGCAATATCATTTCATAATATTAATCAAGGCAAAGTAAGGGCAATATATTATTTCTTTATATTTATCGCAACACTGTGCGAACATTAGCAATTGGCATTCGAACGTGTAAGGCTAGATATTGTGAATAAAAAATGGATTTGAGAGATGGTAAGAAAGTTGGTTTGGAAGAAAGTGCAGAAGGTAGAGATAGGGGTAATCAGGAACAAGGAGAGAGTAGTAATGTGAGAGAGATAGAAATAAAAAGTGAAAGTACAGGAAGGAGAGTAAAAAATGTAGAAATAATTTTAGAAAATATGGCAAGTATAAGAAGATTCAGTAGGAGGGAGAAAAATGGATAAAAAAAAAAAAAAAATGAATAAAAAAAAACTCAGAAAAAACAGAGAAAATGAATGAAAATATGGGAAGTATGAAAAATGAAATGAAAGAATAAATAGAAGGAATGAATGATGGAATGAGAGAAAGTATGGAAAGAATGGAGGAAAGAATGGAAGAAAAAATAGGAATATGAAGAATGAAATGAAAGAAGGAAAACAAAAAAAAAAAAAATTTAATATAAAAGATATAAAAGAAAAGGAAAAAGGAAAAAAAAAAAAAAAATCAAAATAAAGAAGAATTTTTAGAATTGCACAAACAATTAGAGACAAAAATAGGACAACAAAATGAGGAATTTTATGTGGCAATAACACAAGAAGTATCCTCTATAAATAATCATGTAGAAAGGCAGGATGAAAAACTAAAAGACATGAAATTAGACATGAATAGTAAACGAGAAAGAGTTAAAATGAAATAAGTACTCTTGATAAAAAAGTGAAAAACAACATAAAGATACTAATTTAAAAAAAAATAGAGAGTGAAATAACTAGAAATGTAGAAGAAAAGATAAAATTATTAGAATTGAGAAGAACAGACAGTAGTTTAGAGAGTAGAATCATTAATAATTGTTATGGAATACAAGTAAATAATAAATTCGAGGGCAACATAAAAAAATTACATCCCATCACTTTTATTGAAATAATAAAAAACAAAACTAGACATATTAATGATATAGAGGAATTGAAAGAGATTATTAGACAGTATTTGTTTAATCAACCTTGTATATGGTTTAATAGCAGGAAAAAAATATCAATTCTTTTCAAGATTTTGAAAATTTATTTTTAAAACAATATTGGGGGGAAAATGCACAATTAGGCATTAGAGACAAATTGCAATTTGGAGAATTTGACGAAAAAAGAAGTATGAATTAAATAATTATGCAATTCAAATGTTTGCAATGGCACAGTATTTAGATCCGGTTATGAGAGAGGAAGAAATAGTAGGGAATATCAGTAGGCATTTTAAACAAGCAATTTTTGAAGTTATAAACTGCATGAGATCAAAAGTATGGAGAGACTTAGTCAATATTTATTGAGGTTGGAGAGGACGTTATCGTATAGAAGTTGGGATAACAATAACCAACAAAGGAATTCACAATACAACAGCAATGATTATCGAAGAAGTAATCAAAATAACAATAGGAATACTTACAATAATAACAATCAGAATAATAGGTTTATGAACCATGATAATAATAGGAATAATAGACAGTTTAATAATAATAACTATGATAGAAATAGAAATAATGATAAGCAAATTAACCAAAATCAAGGTTATAAAGAAATCAATATTTTAATAACAATTATAGCCATGATAGGAATAATTACAATAATAACAATCAGAATTACCCTCAACAATTTCAAGGACAAAGGACATATTACAACAGGCAACCACAAAATAATACTGAAAGAAATAACAATCAAACAAACGACGATACAAGACGGGTATATTTAAATAGGAGATGTTGTTATAGGCGTACAGGGTGGACTTATATGAAAAATCACACCCCTGTCCACCAATTGTTATAGGTTGCTCCACACTCGAGATGTTAATTAATAAATTACCTAACCGCCTACCAAATGGGTAGATGGTCGGTGGTTTTAATAATTACCCCAAGTATGTATTGCAAGGGAGATCTTAATCGCCCAGGGAGTTGTTAATCAAAGAGATCTTCGAATAACATAGAAGAAGATCTAAGAGCGGCTTTAGTCTTCCTCTCTGCCCTGAGAGATAGTTGAGCGTGGGTTGTTCATTTATAATTCAGATTTACAGACCTTACTATTATTCGAATTCACAGGAAATAATGCACGGGACAGAGTAAATAAAAATGAATATAATTAATCTAATCTTAAAATACATGCACAATCGTATAACCTAACCAATAAAACAAAATATGCTATTTCGCTATTAAACAATTATAGAAGATGATAGTATGTCAAGTTTTGGTCTACAAAAGGGTAGTCTCTAATATCAATATTTCTCTTCATTCCTATCCTTTTTACTTTCGACTAAGGCTTAATGCATAACCCTGTATATGATAATAACCAAAATATTTAGGAATAAGGTACTTGGAGATTTGACTTTCCAAACATGATCTTTCAAACGTACTTACATAATTCTCAGGTAAATCACTTGCACTTATTTTAACAATTGGTTAGACGAATAGAAATTATTAATTTTTATTCGCGCCTTCATTAATTTGGGTTATTATGGTTTTATTTATTTTACTTTCGTGTTTTGACTTTATTTAGCTACTTTTCTTGGACTAAGAATAGAAATTATGAAATTTGCTTTGAAAATATGCAAAGTTTATGGTAGCACTAATAAACAGATGATGACCCGGTAGTTATTGTATTTGTCGAGCCGATTTGGCATTGTAGATTTCTCGTTGAACCAAAAACTTAATTCGCACTAAGGTAGAGATTGCTGATGCAACCAATTTAGCTTCATTGTGAATTATCTTGAATTTCTCGTACGTGTTACATCACTTACTTCAGACTTGAATTTAATTGTACTTGTAATAAAGATTACTAATTAAATGCTCGCGTACATGGAATCAAGTAAATCTGATGACTGTCGAATTATAACTCGTTCTCCGCTTTTAGATTTCAGTTTCTTTATATATAGTCTCGATTCCCTCTCGGTTGGGTTATTGCAGTAATTTAATGCGTGACTTTAATGTGAACTCATTAATACCAGCGCGTAAGAATACTTCAAATAGACCGCCCATCCAATGATGTATTTATAGCTTTTTATGAGCGGTCGGAAAGTTGAAATAACCGGGCCTAGACAGGTCGGTCCCATTATCAAGTTAATTTATTACAGAACAAGAATGTCTCCTATGATATTCACCGCGGCAAAGAGTTACTCTTCAACCGTAATAGGTCATTAAATGAACAATCTGAGAGAATTATGTCTTCCTTTAAAAATTACTGGTGCAGGTGTTAGAACTTGATAATGGTTATTTCTTTGTCTAAATGATTATGACTAGCAGGGTCCCTACAGTCCTCCTTGCCCTCAAGTAAAAATTGTATGATATGTATCATAAATTTTTCTGACCTTTGTTCCTGACATACTGTACAACTAATGTTATTTCTTTTAATAGTAGTTATAAAAACCTTAATTATATTTATTGTATTCAATAATAGAAAGGTTACAAGAAAACGTATTCATCCTAAAAGCTATGCGAAACAAAGTTTCCCTTTTTTTTTCTAAAATCAACTTTTAGTAATTCTATAAATATAAAATAGTAGACTTATTCAGTTTATTATTCAATCTTAATAGATAGCATAAAATTTATAGAGTAAAACTGAGGACAATCCTACTTAATTACGTCTAAGGGATCTAATTCTGATGCCTGTATAATGTAATAAAGTGATACAGAAAACCAATACTCAATTTGCTAATTCTAAATGTCTTATACTAAGTAATTAGTAATTAAAAGTGTATGGAAATCAAAATTTTCTAATTCGTTTAATCTATAAAACTTCTAACTCTAAGATAAAATTTACTAAGTTTATATATATATATGAAACAGTAGAAATTTGAACTAAATTTACTTTGTTAATAAAGTCTTTCCTTCACTTAGGGTATACCTTCCAAGCACTTGACCGCGAAAGTGACGGGGTCATCCGGGGATTCGGCAGGTACGGTTCCGGGGCTGGGAGTCGATTCTTCGGTTGGGGATTCATATCCCGAGTCAGCTGGAGGCTCGATGTTGGCTAATATACGAGGTACTTGGTTCTCGGCGCTGAGGGATGCATTCGGGGGCGGCAAACGAAAATCCTCTCGTTCGGCAGTGCAAAAATAGCATTCGCACCTTAAAATGTCGTGAGCTTCTTCTGCTTCCGTCGGGGTTTTTGGGGCGAGGGCGGCTGTCCATATTTTCCGAGTTTTCTCCGTGAGGCAGTGCAGACAATCGCATTGGGTGATGTTCTGGGCCGCTAACAATCGCAGGTAGGCCGCATGATGTCTATTGAAATGGAGAATACTATAGGCCTTGTGTACGTGGACGTGTTCCGAAGGGGTTGAGACGATCCCATTGATTTACGTCATACAGGAGGTTGTCCACTGAGGATTTCATGATATATTTCCTGGTTTCAAAACTGCGAATTTCACTTAAGACGTCGAGTAACATCTCCATTTCACTTGTACTTATTTGTATTTAATTTTTTAACCAACTAATTTCACGTGATGATCAGCTACTAGTTCGTCGAATAATAATATCCAAGTCGAGAGTTCACTGGTATTTATAGGGTCTCAGTTCTTATTTCCAAAGTTCTCACACTAATTTTAATGTTTATCGGTCGTATTATGTCACTCACGAAAAGTTTTAGGGCAGTTCTCACGTTATCCGAATGTATCGATTTCGTGTTCAGTTGTTAACACTTAGGAAGATTTCAGCGGAGACCACAGATTTAATATTTTACGAGGTGTTAACGATTATTTTATTAGATCGGCGTGTTACCTATGTTGCGCTTTTTTAACTTCTTTATAGTTCAGTTATCTCTAGGAGAGAGAAATTGAGATTTCTAAATTATTTATCTGCATTTTACATCTGCCAGTTCAGACCTTTGAATGGGTAGGTGATGATTTTTTTCATAGATTGGTTCCTTACGAGTTTTCGAAGTTGTGGGCATCTCACTTAACGTTGGTTGCGAAGTGATTTCGGTGGGAACGGTTTCCATGGGAATATCTTCTGAGGGGACCCTTGGTAATTTATGATTTATTACAAATATAGTCAGGGTATTCCATAAAGCTGCCAATAAGTGTAGAGAACATCCCGTGATTCGGTGGATTGCAAAAGCATTCAGAGTTGTGTCCATAAGAAATTTGAAAACTTTTAGACATATGTATATTCCTAATAAACTGCTGGTCACATCGCCAATAATCATAAATACACCATAAATTTTCTTCATTGTATTATTGGCTAATTTTTCTAATTCTTCCTGATTGAACAGGTTTAAAGTTGAAAATCCTTGATTCAATACGGTTTTGTTGGCCATTCTATTTATGAGGATGTTAGTTACAGCCTGCCTTTCAGAGGAAAACAGTAAGATTTCCTGAGCATTTCGGATTTCTTCAGCGGTATAAATTCCACCTATCCCAAGGGGTTTTATTTCATCCAGCTGCATTTGAGGGTCTTCCATTATAGATAATTCACTGGGGGGATTACCGGCGATAGGCAGGGGATCATAAGATATCCACATTCCATCGATAAAGTATTTTGCCGGAATTATTGAAGAACATTCTATCTGTTGTCCTACTTCTTGTATAGTCCGGGTTAAAGGAGCCATAAAGTAAGATTTATTCAAATAAGTCACTGGTAATTCCTGATAACAGTTTTGTTCTCTTCGTATAGTGACCATGACAGGAATGCATTTAAGTAAATAAATTACTTCTCCATTGATTTTTGCTATATAACCTGGTTGCTGATGCAATAGTTGCGCGATGATAGTGGGAGATTGTTGAGCCAAATTAATCGATTTTTTTAATATCTCTCTTTTCAACAGACATCTTCGTTGAATTGTTTCTGCCAACATAGCATTCATGGATCTCTTGAATGATTGCTCAATGTATAAAAAATTTTGAATTAACATATGTAATGAGATCTGCAGTTGGTTCTCCCAGGTAAAATCAAACTCTCTGTATAAATTATAGTATTATTTGGAAATTCCAATATTAATATTCTGGGAAGTTCGGTTATCCACATTACTATATTACAAATAGTTGTTTTCTTAATTAGTTGAACAGCGAATAACTTTGTTCGATCTTCGATGACCATATAGAATTTTATATCATCGGTACTCAATCTTTCCGTGACTTTGTTAGCTTTTCCTTCATAAAGTTTGCGATATCTTTGCACTCTGGGGTTTGATTATATCCCACGCTATTTCGCCTTGAAAAGCATCAATACAATATCCGGTAGAGAATTTGCAGGATAATTGATTCTCCAAACTAATGGTGTTTTCGTCCAAGTGAGCCGTAGCAGAATAATCTTTCAAAGTAATTTTTGCGGTGGCAGTTGCTACAACATTTTTATATAATTTTCCTTGAAAGGAATAGGAGGTACCTTGGCAACTCCCTGTGTCATCTAATTCTCCAGCCAGTAATATTCTTGCAGTCTGAGTAGCGTTGGTTTTGAGTTTTATTATTTCACCCGGGAAACCTCGATATTCCAAATATTGATGGATTTTTAAGCATTCTTCCTTGCCCATGGGTTGTAAGTAAGTCAGAAGACTATCAGCTAAAATACTGGAGTGGGAGAACATACCACACGAGACTAGCAGTTGAGTAATCTCAATAAAGCATGATTTTACTTGAATCTTTTCATACTTTTTCTGTTCCAACGCGTAAATTTTAGTCTCAGACACAGTGTAAGCGCTATTCAATTCAGGACATTTTTGTACGTCTCTTAAGGAAATTGCTGTAATATTTGCAGCGGGATTTCTACAATCATATGCTATAAGCCCATCGGTTTTTTTCAACAGGTAAAATGTTCCGACAATGGTCCATATCCAAATCAATATATCACTTATCATCATATTCAACTATTTCTCGTAACTTCTGTAACTGGAAGCTATAATCCACAGAGTATTGTGTTTCATTCACCACTACTTGTAAGCGGTTGCACCCTAGGCGGTAATTTATGACTTGGGTCGGCGTAATTAAGCGAGCTCTTTCGATAGCTATGGTAGACAGTCGGACGGTCGTTGTCTCGTACGCCTGTCAAGCAAACACCCCTCTGATTCTAAAGTTGCAGGTAGATTCCTTGTGGGGCAAAATTTCAGGTTTTTTACGATCGACTATTTTTACGTAATATTGTCTGTTATCGATCGGCGCGGGTATGCGAGATGGGTAATTTTATTTCACGCACAGAGTGTTTTCTTTTGGGGAGTCAATCTCCGTTATTGTTCTAGAATAATGATTTTTATTACACACTATGGGATCGCGGACTTTATAAAAATGTTCTCTTTATTTACAGGGTGAGGAGATTTTCCCGTTCGTAGTACATTAAAATCATGTTTGGATTTTTCTTAATTACTCATTTCAACAATTATTGAAAAGTTACTTATGACTAACTAATACCTTCTATAATCTAGATATATGTATACATACAGTGCTTTACTTAATTTACTGATGTTTACCTGACTTAGATAGGACCCAAGGTAACTCTTTAACAGCTCCCCGTGATCTAGTAGAATACCTGTGCGTAATTTCAGGAATACTTTCTCTGTCATCGTCCGACGTTTCACTCTGAATGTCATCATTCGGAATTTCCATAATGGTTTCCGGTAATTCATTTATCATATCAACAGGGTCTTGGACGACGTTATCTTGGGTTTCTTTTATACTTTCCTTGTTTGAAAAACTTTTCTCTAAAACATTTATCATACGTATAGGTATTTCGTCCTTATTTTTACTTATTGATCTAGCTACTATCAATCCTTTTATAGCTTCCTTATCTTCAATAACTACGTTTTCTGACGTTAACCTATTCTGAAATTTGGCCATAACAAGTGACATAGTTCTGGGAGGCAAGATTAAGTCTTTAGACAAATAAATCCCTGTCGCATAATTATTTTTCGTAGGTATGGTACTTTTTTCGAATTCAGTCTTTTCTAAATCATTAGTCGTCACTAACATCTTAGTAGAAAATGATTCTCCCTCGGGTGAATTTTCTCTATCATTCAGACCATTTTTCGAAAATTTCCTCTCATCCACATTAATAATTTCCGTTGAACTACGAGCCACCTTATTCTCCATAATTTCATTACACTCAGTAGAAACCGCGGAAGCTTTCTCAGAGTTCCTTGATGATTTCTCCTTAATTTTACCATTTTCCTTTTCCTCTACTTTTTCCAACGTAATCTCCGTATTTTCCATACACTCAGTAGAAAGTGTTTTCTTACCGGTCAGATTCTTAGTATTTCTCTGTTTTGGCGGAATACTTCTCTCTTGTATACCACTTTCACCTTCTATCAAATTGATATCTTTCAACAATTTATTCTCTGGTAAAAAGTTGATCGCTGCCCCTTGGCATGCTACCGTATTGTTTGGAGGAAGGTTACCGTCCCTAGACGCAACTAACCCTCGCTTAAAATTTTTTTATTTGCAAATGTCGCCTGTCTTCTTGAATCAATAGTTCCCAATTCCTGAGAGTTTTCCATTGTACTGGTAGAAGGCATGTCATCCTTAGACGATCCAGCTTCTTCACCTCGAATGTCGTTCAAAATCCTAGCACTATCTTGCAATTTGATTTTTCCAATATACAGGATGCTCTGGGTTTAGCGTTACTCAACCCTTCAATTCCTAAAATAATTTCCTGCCTGTTTCTAGCTGTGGAAACTTTTCTTTTCTCTGCTTTTCATTGTTCCTTTTCTAAGCTTTGTTACGAATATTTTTTCTTCTTTCTCCAGTTCTCTATTTTCTTGACAGTATTATCATCTTGTAAATGAGCTGATTTTGAATTATCCACTAAATTTCCACTTGAGGTGATCGGTCTCAAGTCCTGGTATGGAAATCCATTTTCGATTACTTGGCCATTCATTTTGGCGTGCACTCCTAGAAAAAATTTAGCTTTTCGTCAAATTTTTCTTCCTTCTATTGTTCCATTGTGATGGTTAATTCGGACAGTCTCTGATTCATACTGTCAATTGTTTCCTTGAAAGTTCTTTCCATATTCGCAATTTTTCTATCCAAAGCTTATCCATACCATTTTCAGTATGATAAATATGTTTGGGTTCATGATGAAGTTCAATAATCTCCCCATCAAAAACATTCTATTCGCTCCAATCTAATTTTACTTGATATTTCTGCAGAAAGTCTAGCCCTAATATCAATTCAGTACTCGAATGGTCAGTTTCAATAAGAATAAATTCGTGGTCAATTACTTTTCTGTCATTTAATCTGATGGGTAGAATAACCGTTCCTATATAAGGAATAGAATGTCCCTGTACGTCGCGAAGTTGAAACTTTTCTTCATAGTTAATTTTCATACCACGTGTGATACTAATGTGGGCCAACGATACTTCGGCGCCAGTGTCTAAAAGAATGGTGCGAAAATTCCATTAATTTCTAAAACTATAACATTTCTCTGGGCCTCTCCTGTTGTATAGGTAAGTATCGTTTGCGTCGGCCTCCTATATGTTGAATTTTGACTTACTAGTGGCTGTTTGCGGTTCCCAACGGAGGTAAATTGCGAACCGTATTGCCATTTAAATGTCGTCTATCAACATTTCTGGGACTTGTTTTATTTCGACAATTATTAGCCAAGTGTCCTTGTTCATTACAACGATAGCAGATCCGATTTTTCATTTTACAATTTCGAGCTTCATGTCCTCTGTAGCGGCAATACTGACATATAGGTACATTTGTTGCTGGCTCATTGCAATTATATTCCTGAAATTTCTGTCCGTTGGTTTGGTAAGGTTTTCAATTAATTCTTCTTTATCGGCTAAGTCAATCGCTTCCTTCAACGTTCCTGGACTAGCGGATAAGATACGTTTCTAATGGGGTCAAACAGTCCCATTGCGAACTGTGTAATGATGTCTTGTTCATGTCGTTGCAACAATATTCTATCTAAATCGGGTAACCCTGTTAATACTAAAATTTTTGCTGCGCAAACCTTCAAACGTGCTAAATACTGACGACATGTTTCTGACCTACGCTGTCTGCATTCTAATAATTCTCTTTTGTCCTGCCCCGGTATTTTAGTTAAGCCAAATTGTTCCTGCAAGCCTTTCTTCAAGTCATTCCATACTACAGTGGTTCTTAATTGGCTGTCCGCGTCTATTAATTGTTTGGCTATTCCTCGCAATTTCAAACGTACTATCGATACAATTTGTAAATCTGTCCAGTTTGCAAGCGCGGCAGTATCTTCAATAATTCTGATGAAGTCGGTGATTTTCGATTGACCATTATAATAAGGAACATTGTCCAAAGTAATAGCTATAGTAGGTTCCTGAATAGGTAAAACCTGCACAATCGGAGGAGCTGTCGAAGTAGATACCGTCGGTGGGGGAGTCATGATAAAAATTGTTTACTTCTTTCAACTTCTTCAACTATTTCCAAGTGAATTCCAAGAGTAAGTCTGAATAAACGCTATATATACTTTATTTTCCACTTCAAAGAGAAAATTTCCTTATTTTTCAAGTTATTTTCACCCCTAACTTTAAATTTTACTTTTTTGTGGAAAACCCTATATAAGAGTTAATTTAGATCAAATTATTACACAAAATGTTGTGGCTGCTTGATCCACACAGTTTCTGATAGTATTTAACAAGAAAACATTTTTTTTTTTCTGAATTTTCATTCCTATTTGCATTGGACAATTTTGAGTTTGACATCCTTTGCGAAATTTACATATAGCGTTATATCTGTAAATGAACCTCGACACCTGACATCAATTGTTATAGGCGTACAGGGTGGACTTATATGAAAAATCACACCCCTGTCCACCAATTGTTATAGGTTGCTCCACACTCGAGATGTTAATTAATAAATTACCTAACCGCCTACCAAATGGGTAGATGGTCGGTGGTTTTAATAATTACCCCAAGTATGTATTGAAAGGGAGATCTTAATCGCCCAGGGAGTTGTTAATCAAAGAGATCTTCGAATAACATAGAAGAAGATCTAAGAGCGGCTTTAGTCTTCCTCTCTGCCCTGAGAGATAGTTGAGCGTGGGTTGTTCATTTATAATTCAGATTTACAGACCTTACTATTATTCGAATTCACAGGAAATAATGCACGGGACAGAGTAAATAAAAATGAATATAATTAATCTAATCTTAAAATACATGCACAATCGTATAACCTAACCAATAAAACAAAATATGCTATTTCGCTATTAAACAATTATAGAAGATCTCAAGTTTTGGTCTACAAAAGGGTAGTCTCTAATATCAATATTTCTCTTCATTCCTATCCTTTTTACTTTCGACTAAGGCTTAATGCATAACCCTGTATATGATAATAACCAAAATATTTAGGAATAAGGTACTTGGAGATTTGACTTTCCAAACATGATCTTTCAAACGTACTTACATAATTCTCAGGTAAATCACTTGCACTTATTTTAACAATTGGTTAGACGAATAGAAATTATTAATTTTTATTCGCGCCTTCATTAATTTGGGTTATTATGGTTTTATTTATTTTACTTTCGTGTTTTGACTTTATTTAGCTACTTTTCTTGGACTAAGAATAGAAATTATGAAATTTGCTTTGAAAATATGCAAAGTTTATGGTAGCACTAATAAACAGATGATGACCCGGTAGTTATTGTATTTGTCGAGCCGATTTGGCATTGTAGATTTCTCGTTGAACCAAAAACTTAATTCGCACTAAGGTAGAGATTGCTGATGCAACCAATTTAGCTTCATTGTGAATTATCTTGAATTTCTCGTACGTGTTACATCACTTACTTCAGACTTGAATTTAATTGTACTTGTAATAAAGATTACTAATTAAATGCTCGCGTACATGGAATCAAGTAAATCTGATGACTGTCGAATTATAACTCGTTCTCCGCTTTTAGATTTCAGTTTCTTTATATATAGTCTCGATTCCCTCTCGGTTGGGTTATTGCAGTAATTTAATGCGTGACTTTAATGTGAACTCATTAATACCAGCGCGTAAGAATACTTCAAATAGACCGCCCATCCAATGATGTATTTATAGCTTTTTATGAGCGGTCGGAAAGTTGAAATAACCGGGCCTAGACAGGTCGGTCCCATTATCAAGTTAATTTATTACAGAACAAGAATGTCTCCTATGATATTCACCGCGGCAAAGAGTTACTCTTCAACCGTAATAGGTCATTAAATGAACAATCTGAGAGAATTATGTCTTCCTTTAAAAATTACTGGTGCAGGTGTTAGAACTTGATAATGGTTATTTCTTTGTCTAAATGATTATGACTAGGCAGGGTCCCTACAATGTCAAAGTGCGGAAAATTTGCACGAAAGAGAGGGACAAGTATTGTCAAGTGGGGAAATCAATCAAGTAAATGTTCCCACAACTAGTCAGGCAGAACAAAATTTCTGCTAGGAAAACCATATGTTAGGCTGGAAAACACAAATTACCAACACCCGATAGAATTTATAATGAAAGATGAAAATATGGAAAATGAACAAAATATAGGATTAATAATTTTGAAAGGAAAAATTTAAAATAAAATAATAAAAATATTAATTGATACAGGGTCTGAAATCTTAATTAAAGAAAATTTTAATTTAAATTAAAAATTAAATTTGGTATAAATGGGAAAAAACTAGCTGAATCAAATCAATATGTAATTTAAAATTGGAGATTGATGAGAGGAATATTGAATTACAACTATTAGTAGTTAAAGATATGGAGTTTGATGTAATTATAGGTACTGATCAATTGGAAAAAGTAAAAGCCAAGATTGACTATTATAAAAAAAACTTGGAAATGATGGAAAATGTTTTGAATTTTATGAAGAAAAAACTGAAATAAGTGAAAATAAAAAATTTGTGTACAAAGGGTATGAATGAGAGATATGAAAATAATTATGATGAAGATAAAGATGATATAAAGAAATGAAATATAAATGTAATGATAAAAATAAAAGGTATATTGATCAATTATTAAATAAATATAATAAGTTGATTATGTATGAATCGAAAGTTGCAAAAGAGTATGTACACAATATAGAAGTAAAAGAAACAGAAAAATTCAAATAAAAAAACTATCCAATTCCTTATAAGTACCGAGAGCAAGTTAAAGATGAATTAGAGAAAATGGTAAAACAAGGTATAATAGAAAGAAGTAACAGTAATTACATCAACCCTATCGTAGTAGTTGTAAAAGAGAATGGTGAGCTTAGATTATGCTTAGATGCTAGAGAACTAAATAAAATAACAATTCCACAATATGAATCTCCTTTAAATATAGAAACTATTTTTGGTAAAATCACAAATGCAAAAATAGTTTCTAAAATAGATTTGAAACACAGTTTTTGGTTAACCAAAATTAAATTATACGGGTTTTTCTATAGAAGGTGTTGTATAAGATTTTGTGTTGTTCCTATGGTTTACAATCGGCTTGTCCAGCTTTAGAACGAGTATTACATAAAATACTTGACAAGTATGGAAATTTTGCTTTACATTACATTGATGACATATTAATATATTCTGAAAATGAAACAATGCATAAAGAACATTTGGAAAAAGTATTTCAAATATTAGATGAAGCAGGGCTTAAAATAAATATAGATAAATGTGAATTTTTTCAACAGGAAATTAGTTATCTAGGTTACAAAATAAATGAAAAAGGGTAGAAATGGATTCTGAAAGATTAAAACCATAAGAGAATATGTCAGGCCAATAATTTAAAAACTCTTAGAGGATTTTTAGGGATACTGAATTATTTTGAAAAATTAATTCCAGACTCAAGCAATAAAGAATTACATTGATATTACTTTTAAAAAATGAATGTTAAGTGGGAAATGGGGAGATGAACAGGAAAAAGCATTTTCCGAATTAAGGGACATATTTATTCAAAATTTAAAAATATTTCATCCTAACTATGATGAACGTTTTGTATTGAGAACTGATGCATCTATGTCAAGATTTGCAGGAGTTTTAATACAAGTACAAAATGGAAAAGAAGTTCCAATATCATTTGTTTCCAGAATCACTAAAAAACATGAAAGGAATTACACTGTTACAGAATTAGAACTGGCAAGTGTTATATTTTGTATTACTAAATTAAGATTTTATTTACTAGGGGCAAAATTTTATATTGAAACTGATCATGAAGCACTTATGTCAATTGTAAATTGCAAATATGCAAGTAATAGGGTACATAGATGGGCATTATTATTGCAAGAATATAAATTTGAAATTAGGCATATACCAGGAAAACAAAATTTCATCACAGACACTTTAACGAGAATGGAGATGGGAAAAACACATACTCCTAGACAGGTAAAAATAGGGATAAATGTTTTTAAAAATAATATAGGTTTGTTTTCTGACAATCACATTAAGCAAGATCAGTGCAAATTAACAAATAAAGAAAAAAGAGGAACAATAAACAAAAATGTTATATAATAAAGATAGTAAATGGTGAAGAACTATACGTTATCACAAAGGAATTGGCAGAACAGGTGATTACATATACATCAGAAATACATACATGGAGTTTGTCAATTAAGTAAACATAAAAATATAATTAATAAAAATGAAACAAAAAGTATTATAACAACAAAACCTTTACAAATAATATCAATAGATTTTGTTAGTAATTTGATACCAACAATAATAATAAACATATATTTGTAATAGTGGATCATTTTTCAAAATTTATTAAAATATACTCTACAAAAAGGACTAATTTTAAAACTGTTATTTTAGACAATGCCACCTATTTTACTAATGAGCAAATGAAGAATTTTTCACAGAGTGTGGGAATACAATTAAATTTTACTAGCATTAGACATCCAGCATCAAACCCAACAGAAAGATATATACAGGAGGTAATAAAATATTTGAGATTGACATCACAGTAAAATCATAAAACATGGGATGAAAACATAGAGATGATAGAAAAATATTTCAATGAAGTACCTAGTACTATTACGAAAGAATGTCCTATATACATTATGACAGGAAGAATGCCTGAAAGAGGATGGATTATGAATGAAAGGGATATGCAAGAAATAATATATAAAGTAAATATAAGAATTAAAAGGAATGCAGATAAATATATAAATAGGGAAAATAAAAGAGGAACTAAAAAGACAAAGTTTAAGAAGGGAGAATTAGTCATTATAAAAGCATTGAGAATACCAAATAAAAGACTAGGTATTTGTGCTAAACTTTTAATGCCATTTGAAGGACCCCATGAGGTTGATAATGAGAATGCTATAAATAGCTATAGGTTAATACATCCTCAGACAAGGCAACTGAGAGGAATTTTCAATATTGAAAATGTTTATAAATATAAAACTTAATATTAGTAGTTGTAAATAATTGTTGTCGTTGTAGAAGTTGTTTTTTTGGGGAATCCTAAAAATAGAAAATTAGTATTAGTCAAAGTAAAGTTAATAAATATAAATAAAAAAATTGATATTCAAAATTTTCTAACTTGTAGAAAATTATTGAATATAAATTTAGGAATGTTGTTATGTTATGAAAAAACCAGTTAGATATTTAAAAAAAGAAATAACCCACAAAAAAAATAATTATTGATTAGTTATTAGTTTCAAGAGTTTCTTTTTGAATAACTTTTGAAGTTCCATGTATTTTATAAGCCTATGTATAATATGGATAGATAAAAATGTCAAAATACTATAACATAATCAATTTCATACACTGTCATAATGATTATAACCCATAATTGGTAAAAAGACAACAAAAAGTCTAGATTTACAAAATTTTCATGAATAAAAAGTTATCAACACATTTATAAATTTGAAACATACAGTATATGAAATTGTAGATAACTAAAGGTAGCCAATGGTAGAACAGCAAACCTTTTGATGAGAATAGCCAATCAGGGAATGGATGGTCAAATGGAAAATTGGAAATTGTGAGAGAATAACAACTGGGTCATGTCATAAGCAATTATTATTGAAAATTGTATATAGTAATAAGAATGGGAAAATAGTTGTATATATAAATTATATAAGATAAACCCAAACAGTGAAATGTGACAATTTAGTGCGCGAATTCAAAAATTCAAATGAGAAAACAAGGAGGAAAAATTGTATCCTGGCGACAAGAAAACAAAGCCGAAAGGAGATCGAAAATAAATTTGGAAGCAAATGCCACGCAACATTTTGGGGAAAGAAAAACGAAATTATTCACATCTGAAGAACTTTATTTCACTTTATTTTGAACAATAACAGAAAACTTCACTCTCAAGGAAAAAATGAGGTTCTGTCTATCTATCCATGATTGCATTTTTATGATTATCCGTGAATATTTGTAGATTCACATTAGTATAAGTTATTTCTCCTAGGCCAGGTAAAATGAAGTCTTCCTGAATGAAGGAAATAACTGCTTTTTGATACTTTGTTGTTTGTTTTCTACAATGATCACCAATCATTTTTACGACCATTGAATAAATTGAGTTGTGACATATCAAGTAGTGGCTAAATTGCCTTGAACCGGCTATCTGAGATAAGAGGTGTACCAACTGTGCTAGCTGTGGTAAGAAAAATGATAACTATTGGCAGCGACGTGACGAGAGAACAGTGACGTTCGCTAGCAATTGTTATTGCATCATTGCAATACATATACAGGGCGAAAATATCTATCTATATTGAAAAGGGAAACATTCTCAATTAAATATTGATAGAAAGATTTTTCTGTGAATAGAAAAATCCACGATTAAAATGAAGTTATTTTTTGTGAATGTCTAACAGAAAACAACTACTGCCCCGGCTAAAGCCACGCTGGACATTGAACTACATCTTTAGGCGGGGAAGTAGTTGTTTTCTGTTAGATATTCACAAAAAATAACTTCATTTAATCGTGGATTTTTCAATTCACAGAAAAATCTTGACATGGAAGATAGTGACTAAGGTTTATCTTTCAGTCGCAGATGATTCCACATCTGATTTTATGAACATCCTATTTATATTTTCAACAAATCAATCTATCTATATCATATCAAATTGGCTCACAAAGAATAGCAAAAATTATTAGCAATATTATTATATAAAAACAATTTATATTTTTCAATTTATCAATACATATACAATATATATATATATATATATATATATATATATATATATATTATATATATATATATATATATATATATATATATATATATATATATATATATTTATATATATATATTTTGAGGGTTGTAGTCTTTCAGTGAGGAAATTGGTGAGGAAGTTTTTTCTATTGCTTTCGTAAGTGACCAGAGTAAATGAGGCCCGTTTGGGCATCCAATCAATTTGGATCTCATTCTAGCATTGTGCACCTCTTTCGATGGGCTAATTGCCTTGTTGAATGAGTTCATTGCTTCGATATACTCAGTCTGATCTTGCCTCCAAACTTGGATCCTGCTCTGATCTTGCCTCTAAACATGGGTCCTGTCTCCAAGGATGGATCTTGCCACCGGCGATGAAATGCTATTGCTGATCCAATGTTTTTCGGAGGCTTGTATCTTCGTTTAAAGGTATGTTAGTATCCAGCGAAATCCATACATTATTATTTATTTAATCTGTTGACATGTTGCCATGCCAATTCATTCAATGTTCTCTTGAACTTTGCGAAGACCGGCCATTATATCGACTCATATTTAGTTCAAAGTAATTCCACCGAAATATTTGTTTTTGGAATGAAAGAGTGCCCTCAAGCGATTGTCTTTTCCGATCGATTACGTTGATTTCCAGATGATCAATGATGGAGAAAAAATATTGTTTTCCAATTATTATCCATAGTGAATTAATGCATAACAAATATTGGGCCGAATTACCATTTGTTTCGTCAGGCCCTCAGTTTCTTCTCTGGATGAGAAGAGTTTTATAGAATTAGTAATATCATTACAAGTATTTTCTATTTTTCTGTATACCTTAGACTATTTCCCTCATCATTTTTGAACCAATCAAATGGCCAAAATTTGAAACAGAGAACCAATCAGAACAGTTTTATAGCAATAAAAGTCTCGCTGATTCACAGTGATAGAACCACAGTAGATTCGCGATTGTTTTGCGATGAAACCACACTAGCTCCTGTCAAAATTATATGTCAATGAATTTAATTGCTATGAAGAAGCAGGAGATGCAAAATTGATTAAATAAGGGATTTGGAGCTCACTACATACAGTGATTTGATATTGGCATTGAAATATAACTTTTTCAGCACGTTAAATGTGTTAAATCCTGGCTATATAAAGGGTGTTATGAATTCACACACCATACCTGTAAGACCATTGTTATGACCTGTACAGGGGGTTATTTATTCAAAAACCCACAGCTGCCTAGCCAATTGTTTTTCGAACTCCACATTTACTTTTACAAAAGGAACAATTTTGAAAACCCAATATAAGGATTTTACAAATACCGCTAAATGATGTATAATGCTACTTGTATTATTTTGGGTTCACTCAACTCAATTCTAAATCATTTCCACACTATTTGACAGTACAAAAGCGTGTCTTAAAAAGTCGATAGAGGTTCTATACTGAGTGTTGTGCAACTATAGAAAGTGACAACTAGAATTCACTCGGAGAGCGGCCTATTCAAGTTATTCACTCGGTATATGATTGAGGTTCGTTTTAACCTATATAATCGGTCATATCTCAAGTCATAAAAGAAACAAATAATAATATAGTTGCCAATTTGAAAGATATAATTAAGATCAATTCTCAAAAACATTACACAAATCCATAAATCAATAATTTCTTATAAAACCATTTCATATAAATTCACCAGAAAATATGAGTATAAAAATAGCAATAAAACCATAGCAGGAATTAATATCATATCAGTTACAAAGTTCTATGATTTTAATGCAATAAACAATGTATTTTCAATCAATTGTAGCAAAGTCAAATGTGCAATATATTTTAATAACTTCTTTTTGTGCTTTATCAATATAATCCAAAATTTTGGATTTATCAAGGTACACAAATCTAAAACACCTAGGTCAATTATCTTGGTTGAAACAATTATCATTGTAATTGTTTTTCTTCTTTAAACAACAAACTTCAATATTTTACTGGACTTGAGAGCATAATAGCAAAATTTTCAGTTATAAGCATTGAATAGTATTAATCATAGTATAATATCTTTTTAGAACAAGTAAACTATCAAAATCTAATGGAATGTAGAAATATTCATCAGATTAGTTGAATTAAACTTTTAAGGAATGTACAGTATGAATGTGGAAAAATGTTCAATATATAAAACCTGGTAGTCTCACCCTGTATATATACACTTGGTACGAAGATCACTTCACTAAAATCATTTCCGAAATTCTATCTGGTAAATAGTTTTATTAGAGTGAGTTTTAGTTTAATCCCCAAAAATCCCGTAAAGTAATAAAAAAATTATTTACTTCTGGTGCCAATGATGAAATTTGGATGGATTCTTCTAACTACATATCAGTGTATGTAGATCGACTCGTTTTCTTTGTAGCTCCGATCTTGAAGTTGATTTGCTTTCAATAAACTGGTAAATGAACTCATCAGTGTGAGTCTTAATAACTGGTACATTCGTTACTTGTTCGTGGCTGAATATAACTTGAAGTACTATTGAAAGTTCTCAACTATCTGACAACATCATGTCCAATCAAATTAACTCAATTGGAAATGACGATCATATGTAACATACTGAATTGAAGGGAATACCCTTATTCCTCCAGTTTTCTCTAATTTATAACCTTTCAAGTCTCTCACAGAAAGCTTATTCACACACCAGCTATATTATTTCGTCCCCCATCACGTATCCAATTTGGTAATGTTTATTTTATACTATCTAATTTCTCTTACAATGATTCACTTGCTATCCATTCTGAGTCGCAAACAGCTATATTTGTTTTTTTTTCTTGAAAGAAATGAGTTCACATCAATCTTGTTTATTTAAAGATCCCGATTGTTCATTTACTTCCGGAACCCTTATTTTAAAGTTCATTACTTCCCACGTGTAGAATATATTTATATTTTCGTCCCCAGCACCGTATATGGTGTTATTTTTTCAATTTTTGGTTTCATTGATTCCAATGAATAGAATAACTTTCACGTAATATGAATTTATATATTAATACTGGATTTTTCCATAGTTTAAATGTGATCTTTCTAAATGAATATCTTCTCTCAGTTCATTATTTTTTCCAAGCTCTATATGCAGATTATAACATTTCTACACCCCTTCAACAAAATGATTGATTTTAAATACTTAATAATTTAGTAAAACATAGTTATTATATTTATTCAATTCATAGTTTTTTTCCAATCTACTACCTTACTCTGATATGCACACCTAAACTAATATCATACATAAATTTATCAATGATAATCGTAGAAATAACATCAATAGTTGAGTTACAGTTTTCTCTCAATATTCTAATAATTTATCTTAATTTCCTTAATCTAACAGAATAATGTTTATGGTTGGTTGGTTGGTTTAAGGCTGACGAGCCAGAGACAGGGTTGGCACTTAGCTTCCCTTGACACTGCGACCAGCTGGGGTCTATTGTATCACTCTGTCGTCAGTGGTTCCTCATTCAAACAGGTTTGTGCCCCTAACTAGGTCTAGAAGCCCGTTGATAAGGTTCTTCGGACTCATGCCCGTTTCCGGGCCGATCTCTCCAAAGATTCTGTGTCGCCCACCACTTAGGGCGTCACAGTCGAAGATGAAGACAAGAGTTAGACCGAGGCCTCCTCTTGTCTCTTGATGACGCTAAACCATTCTTCAGTATCTATCTCCATGTCCTGGGTTTTGATGAGCTGAAGAATCTTTTTGGTTTCCATTTTACCAAATGGCTTTGGAATCCACTCTTTTTCCGGGAGTTTCTCAGTAGGTGTTCGACCATCTGCTGATCCCTCCTCGGTTGGGTTTACGGTTTCTGGTGCCGAGTGTGATTCAACTGGAATCTCCTCGACTTCCATACCCGCTATCGGTGTTGGGTCTTCTTCAACTGGAAGTTCCCCAGGGTTGTTTGTGTGGGGAAGGGTCGTCCACACCTGCGGTGCCCCCTGCGCAGGTGTAAGGCAGATTACTCTGGGAGGTCGCCATGTATCCCAGAGGCTCCGTTTTTTATACCTGACTGGCTCAGGTATCATCCATCCCTCGGCACGGGTCGCTTGACGCCTTGGATTAAGCCATGTTGTGGTGGCATTTGGTTTGAGATTGACTTAGAGATCCGCAGGTTTTGACCATTTCTGGTCATTCCCACTGGATTTTCCTTGTCAACCCCGTTATCCAGCGATACCACTTGGAGGTAGCCACCTAAGTTTCCGCAACCCATCTTCATCTCTCGTAGGAGGTGAACATGTGTTGACGCAAACTACTCGCCATGTTTATGGTTGAATTCTTCAATATCAGTAATATAAAATGTCAATAATTAATTTCAATGGTTCAAAAAGTATACGAAAATTTCTAGATTTTCTTAACCTAACATGCACACTTACAATAATTTTCTTGTGAAAAAACAGCAATAATAATCATCAACTACAATCAATACAGTCAATATTTAATTCGATATGAACCCTCTCTGCTGATCGTCGCTGCTTATGGATGAACCGAGTAGTCTGAAAGCATCACGTTGCTAACATCGGTAAAAACCCCTGTCTGGGAACCATGAAAAATTTCGATTTTTGTGTCGATCGTGGTAGTCTGGAATGGTTTGATGGAGAAATAGCGGGTAGTTCCCGCCCATCTGTCGGTCACTTAATATCGTGATCGGACCTCACGATTTTTGCTACACATGTCACAGTCGCAAGTTGAGTGCTTTGCTTCTTTTCACATTACGATGGGTACAATCGCAGTCTCCCATTCCTCCAATGGCTAATAACTTGACATATTCAGCATGGTATTTATTGATAGACAAAATGCTGTAGGCTAAATGAGTTGTCGTCAGTTCGGTTGCTACCAAACTTCCCCAATAATTCACATCAGTCACCAAATTGTTGACGGACTTCAACAATTACTGCTTCCTGGTACCAAATCCTCAATGCACTGGAGTATTTCAAGCATCATGTCCATGACTATTCACTTGAAACAGGTAAGTTAATTTATACACTAAAAAATTTATTATATAATTTAACTAAGTCAATTTCGCGCATATATTTCCGATTCACCAATTTTTACGGTACTGCTTGAGTCTCTGAGCTTTTTTAATTAGTTATTACGGCTTTCACTTTTTATTTTAACAAAGTTCTCGCACATTTCAATATGTTTTTTTTAACTTTACATTTAATATTTCTTTTAATGTAGAGTCTTAAAAGTATTTCACAAGGTGAACTTAATGTCAGATTTCCAACGTACAAATGTCTAACTTTTCCTTTTCAACTAAGTCTCGTCTGAGTCACAGTTTACATAAGAGTTATTATCAATAATTTCGTCAGAATTTTTATCTTCAATTTCTGTGAAGGGCATCAGCTACTTAATCATTCTTTTTATATGTAAATGATTTTTTTTCTATAAACGAAAGCCTTTTTGCATATTACATCTTAATAATGTAAACAATTTTTCATACGGGTTTCTGCAATTATGCGCCATTCTCGAAAATCTGACTCCATATTAGGAAGCCACTGGACATAGCTTTCTCGAACTTGACTCTCGTAAATACACAAAGTCTCAAAAGGGCATTTGACCCTTGAGTTTTAAAATAAATCACATCTGGTCCACCTGCGAAGTCTTTTTATGGCTACAGTTCACAAGTGTCAGTTTACACAATACTAGAGCGTAGACTATATTTAGGGCATAAACACGATAATTTTAGACGGGTCCTTTATTTTTTTCCGTACAATTTACGAATTGGAATAGAACCGTTCTCAAGTGACTTCGGTTGGGTAGATACAGGGCGATTCTGCGAATCTCTCGTTGCAGATTATTTCAACTCTTGTCAATATTGTGTAACGGGTCTAAATTAGTTCTCTTTCATTTCCTATTCTTTTCTTCATTCATGATTAATTTTCTACCTTATTTCTTAATGAAAATATTCATATTTTTTTATTTTTTTTTTCATTCTACTATTAACTTTAAGTTCCATTTCTTTTCGGTTTTACAATTTACAACTTATTTCCTGTATTCAGATAATTTATTTCTAAAACTTGAATTCATTATTCATCTCTTTCCATCCACAACCATATATACTCATTTGCTGATCTTTTTCATTTTCCGTGATTTTTATTATAAAGTGAAATATTCTATTGGACCCCTCGACCTTTTGGATTTAACTGAGGAAGTTGGAAATACTCAAGCACAGAATAGATTGATTTGTTGAAAATATAAACAGAATGTTCATGAAATCAGATGTGGAATGATCTGCGACTGAAAGATAAACTTTAGTCACTATCTTCCATCGTCAAGATAACCTCTTGTGGGGTATTCATGTTGAAAAGGGAAACATTCTCAATTGAATATTGAGAATATTTCCCTTTTCAACACAGAATAGAGTTATGAATATATTTTCTATATATATTTTACACCATAAAAAATAACATCACACTTAAAAAATCAAACAAGTTACCCTAGAAACTAAAAACAATTTTATGTTAGACACTGCTCTTCAACACTCTCCCTCAGTAATGACATCTAAGAATTGTTTAGCTAATTGATTGAATTGGTTTTTGCCCAAAGGCTTTGTCAATAAATCAGCGACATTTTCTTTCGTTGAAATGTAATTTATGTCCACATCCTTTTCAATAATACGTTCTCTAACATAGTGAAAGTGAACATCAATATGTTTGCTTCTGGAGTGCAGAATTTGATTTGATGAAATATGGATAGCTGCTTGGTTATCACACCACAGAAGACAATTAAGATTATTTTTCAGATCCTTCAATACGTAGGACATCCACATCAACTGCCTACATGAAAGAGAAAGTGCCATATATTCGGCTTCAGTAGTAGAAACGGTAACACTTCTTTGCTTCTTTGACGTCCAAGTTTCAGCCGCATTTCCGTAAAAACCAATGTAACCACTTTGCGATTTTCGGTCATCGAGTGAGTCTGCATAAGAGGCATCAGTGTGCATGACAAGCTTGGGATTATTCATCTTATAGTATACAAGTCTTTTATTCTCAGATCCTTTGAGATAGCGGAAGATATGTTGAACCATGTTCGAGTGTTCAACTGAAGGGTCGGAACTGAATTGCGACATAACATTCACGGCATAGGTATTATCCGGTCTTGTACTCATCGCAAGAAATAATAATGATCCGATTTTCGACTAGGAAGAGGTTTTATCACTTCGCTCCGATTCGTCATTGGATTTTTCGGGTTTTGTTCCACTATCCATTGGTGTTGATTTTGACTGACAATTTGACATGCCAAACTTGTCAAGAATTTTCATTATATATATTTCTTGACTCAAAGCCACTTGATTTTCTGACCACATGATTTGAAATGGAAGAAGATATCTTGGTATTCCTAAGAAAGTGATTTCAAAATTGAGGTTCAGAAGATCTTCGATTTCTTTGACTTTTTCTTTAGTAGACCCCAAAACTTAAAGGTCATCCACATAAATGGCTACTATCTGCTGTCCATCATTTGATATGAACATACATGGGTCCACCGAAGATTGATTCAATTCAATTTTCTTCAAAACAGAAATTAATTTCTGGTTCCATTGTCGGGGGGATTGCTTGAGACCATAAATGCTCTTCTTCAAGAAACGCACTCTCCCTGGTTCATCATCTAGACCATCTGGAATTTTCATAAATACTTCAAAATCAAGATCTCCATTCGAAAATGCAGTTTTGATTTCGAATTGCCTTGCTATCATGTCATGATGTACAGAATGCGCCAGAAGAATTCTTATAGTATCGTACCGGACCACTGGAGAGAATGTTTCATCGTAGTCTATTCCAGGTACCTGACCTTACTATCTGATTCGCATAGTAAGTATTCTTACTGTACATACTTTGCATCTATATGTCTCCAGCCTGTGATCCAAACCACTTCTTCACTAAGTTAGACCATATCCTTGATGAATTACCAGTTTCATCGACAATTATATTGACTGGAGACTTCAATATAAATTACAATGACAATTCAGGTCAAACTCAATATTTGCAAAATCTCTTTAATTCATCCAACCTATTAATGCATGTGAATGCGCCTACGCGTATTCCACTACATTCCAGAACTACTATTGACTATATATGCTCTAACTTATCGGAAGAATCTATTTCCTGTGAAGTAGTTCCTGCCGGACTTTCAGATCATGAGGCGGTACTTTGCAGCTTAAAAATTATATATGATCAGAATAAAAAAGACTGTAGATTTGGTAGAGTATACAGTAAGAAAAACTATGATAGGTTCTTCCAAAAATGTTCTAATATAAATTGGGAAAATATCAGTCTTCTAGCTCCAAATATTCAATTTTCTGATTTTCATAACCGTCTATTAGATGTTTTCAATTCTGCTTCTCCTATATGTAAACTAAAAACAGAACAAAAAAGTATTGGCTCACAGAAGGATTAGGAATATCATCAAGAAACCTACGCTGTTTGCATTCTATAAGAAAATTCACCGACAACCTTTACTTCCATGATTATTTCAGGAATTACCGTTCTATTTATAGAAGGTTAATTATACTAGCTAAAAGAAAACTATTATAAAGATAAACTTAACGAAGCACAGAATCAAACAAAGAAACCTGGAAATAGTTAACAACCTCAGAGGAAAAATTCAGAAGACATGAAATTCCTATCTCCCCAACATCTTGAATAAACATTTCTGCACAATCGCTATAAAATACATGATGACATTAAACCAGGAATAGATCCACTAGACAATATGGAACGCTGCTAGAATAAACGATTCACTTTGTACTTCAGGATACTGACCTTTATGAATTGAAACTAGTTATTTCTGAAATTAAAACTAAAAATCTCTGGAATTGACGGCATATCGATAGTATAATAAAAATCTACCAAATGAAACACTGGCAGCTTTAGACAATTATACACCAATCATTTCAAACAGGATATTCTGACCAACTTAAACTTCATCATTATTCACTCACAGGTGGTGATACTGATATCCCTCTAATTATCGACCGATAGCACTGATTCCAACTTTAGCGAAATTAATAGAAAAATTGGTAAAAATGAGAATATTGAGTTTTCTCTCTAAACATAAAATTTTAAGTGATACCCAGTTTGGATTTCAATCCAATAAAAACTCAAATGATGCTATCTTCGATCTCTTATTCAATATATATACTGTAATCAACGATGGTGAGGCTATGGCAACAGTGTTCTGTGACCTGTCGAAAGCCTTTGACTGCGTTGATCACGGAATATTGCTGCAAAAGATTCAGTACTATGGTTTCAGGGGTCTGTCTAACAAATGGATTGAATCATATTCACACGGTAGAGAGCAAATTGTCAAGCCTAATGTACATTCTTCATTGGGACAGATACAATTTGGGGTTCCTCAGGGCTCAGTCCTTGGACCAGTTCTATTTTTACTATATATTAATGATATAACTAACATCAATATCTCAGGTAAGTTCACATTATTTGCTGATGACACTGCTATTACATGGTACAACAAAAAGACTGACGAATTAAACAAAGCAGTTAACGAAGATTCAACTAAGGTAACAAGCTGGTGTGACTTCAATAAACTATCATTCAACATCAATAAAACAAATCTGCTTACGTTTAAATGTGAGCTTGATGACATAGACCTAGAATCAGGAATCATTGAAAATAAAAACAACACAACATATTTGGGTCTTCACATAGATAGTAAATTGAAATTTGTTGATCATGTGATCGCACTGAGAAAAAAACTCTCTTCTGGGTGTTATGCAGTGAAGCTTACTTCACAAGAATTACATTTCTCAGCTGCAAAGATGGTTTATCACTCCCTCGTCGAATCACATATCCGCTACGGCATTGCATTTTGGGGAAGTTGCAACAACTACTTATTGAACAGTGTACTCATCCTACAGAAACGAGCCTTAAGATACTTGTGCAAAGCTAAACCTCGAGATTCTTGCAAAGAGTTGTTCAAATCCCATGAAATATTAACAGTAATTGCCCTGTATATCTTGGAAACAGCATCAATAATAAAAAAACATAAAACTAAGTTTGGCTCTCACTCCTCTACACACAACACTCGACAAAACAGAGATGTAAAACTTCTGCTACCCACCTCAAGTCTCATTAAAGACTCATTTATTTAAAATGGTTGCAAAATCTACAATCATCTTCCCAATGACTTAAAAGAAATTGAACCACCAACTGAATTCAGAAACTTATTATAGTTTGGATGAGTTTTTTATTGACTCAATAATTTAGTGATATATACCTAAATTTTTTGTAATTAATTGTCTCTATTCGTTTGAATTTTTTACCTTAGATGTTTATACTGATTTTATTGTAACTTTATCCTTTGTGACCATGATTTATTGACGCAATATTTTAGTGATATATTATACTCAAATGTTTTGTAATTAATTGTTTTCTGTTAGACATTCACAAAAAATAACTTCATTTTAATCGTGGATTTTTCAATTCACAGAAAAATCTTTCTATCAATATTCAATTGAGAATGTTTCCCTTTTCAACTTGTCTCTACTCGTTTAAAATGTTTTATTTTTTTACCTTATATGTTTATACTGATTTTTATTGTAATTTTATCCTTACATTGTATTGCTTTGTAACCATGATTTCTTCATGAATACAATAAAGTATATATTGATTGATTGATTGATTATTTCATCAATTATTTTACGTTTTCGAATGCGTCCCATTGTGATATCAAGTGACAACAAAATGATGTACCGTCGAGTTTTGATTAATCCAAAACAACATAATTTGCAAAAAATAGTATGGCGAACAAATCTGAACGATTCAATTAAAACATCATTTGAATACCTTAACTTATGGTACTACTGCGGCAACATTTTTAGCGATACTTTGTCTGCACGAGATAGCTATCAAATGCGAAACCGAACACCCCCTAATGGCTAAAATAATTCGAAATGATATGTACGTTAACGAGCTACCAATCGTGCCTTGTATTTCATTATTGTTCCATCATCAGATAATTTTATTTTAAATACCCAACGACATCCAACTATTCGTGCTCCAAGTGGTTTTTCAACAATATCCCAAACTTCATTTTTCTTCATCGATTCTATTCGTTCTTTATTGCTTCAATCCACTTTTCTGAATCAGGACTCGAGACTGCTTCAGCAAATGTTGAAGGTTCATCCAAAGCTATCACGCAAAAATCTTCGTAACATTTTGGGATATAGCGATTTCTCTGACTTCTTCGAACATGAGAATCAGCAACAGATGTGTTTTCACTTTCAGGTCGTGATTCTATATCTGAAAGTTCTATTCCTTCAACGATTTCTTCTTGAATGTCCTTGGAATCTAATAAGTCAGCCCCTGTTTCATCTCCAACACTTCTTTCTGTCTCTTTTCTCTCAAATGGATGGAGAAAAATTACGCCATTATAATTTTCTGTCGAAAATTTATAATCCCTCGAAACAACGACTTTCTTGCCAGTCCAGAAACGAAACCATCCACTTTTATCACAATAACACACCATCCATGGCTCTTGGGCAAAACTTGCTTCCTGGATGTCTTTCTTCTGCATTGATGTGGATATAAGCTTTTTGTCCGAAACATTCGAAATGAAAAATTTCAGGTTTTTCACCAAAAAACATTTCGTACGGAGTTCTTTTATGAAATGCATGAGGTATTCGATTTTTCACATAGGTTGCTTGAGCTACAGCTTCTGCCCAAAGAGACTGTGGGAGTTGAGAATCAATTGAACTTGTTCTTGCCATGGTTATAAGCGTTATATTTAAACGTTCAGCTAGACCATTGGTTTCGTGAACTCTGGGAATAGAATCCTCAACCTTTATACCACAAGATTTGAAGAAATCGTCCAAGGACTTTGACTTATATTCACCTCCGTGGTTACTTTTGAAAATTCTAACTCTTCTGCCTGTTTGACGTTCCATTTCTGTTATATAATCTTTGACAGCATTTTCAACTTCACTTTTATTCTTTAGGAATGTAACCTCAGTGTATCTGGATAATTCATCAACAAAAGAAACATAGTAATAACTTTCCCCAACTGATGTTGTAGGAAAAGGTCCAGCGACATCAGAATGCACTTTTTCCAATATACTTGAACAACTGCTTCCTGGCTCCTTTGGTATTTTTCTTGTAGACTTGGATTTTTCACAGCTTTCACATTCTACTTCAGGTCTATTCTTTGGTAGAACATGAGGATCAGATACAACCTTCTCAACATCTTTGAAAGAGCTAACAGGAGTATGCCCCAAACGTATGTGCCAGACTGCCGCGGAAACGTTACTTATTTCGGAATGAAATTCTTGAAACACATGTTCCTTTTTATCCGAAATTTTTCGATAAAGTAATTTCGTTTTTGCTTCCCTTCATGGTAATACCTTTGGCTCTGATTCTTTCCCAAGGTATGAGAGAGCATTTTAACTCAGGAGAGTAGTAGACATTATGGAAAGTTTTTGTATCTCCCGAAGGAAGTAATGCTTTCAGTTCCACCTCCCCAACGTGTGTTACTTTGATTCTCTTATCATTCTCGAGTCGAATTGAACCATCATATGGGCGCAGATTGAGGAACAGTTTCCTATTTCCGGACATATGTGAAGTGGCACCAGTATCAAAAATCCATCTTGAATCACTGGTGCTGAAAACTGAGGCTGGATATGCCACATTTTCATCATCGGAATCACAAACTTGATTGGCGTTTTCTGGTTTATTCTTCAAATGCCAACAATTCTGAACGAAATGACCTTTGAACCATTTTCTGTTTTCTTTGCAAAAAGAACATTCCAGAGGCTTTTTGGTTTTCTTCTGATTTGGTTGCTCACGAATGCTTCATTTTCTCCAACTGGAGTTGCAGCCAAAGATAATTCCATGAGACGGGAACAAACATCCTCATAGGTGAGATTTTCTTTGGTTTTCAAATTATCCACTATATTATCGAGTTCTTCTGGTAATGTGGTCAAAACTAGCTAGTGGACGTAGTGCGTCTTCCAAAGTATTGCTATCATTTTAATTAGAACTTTTTGCTGTTATTTCAACCAGTCGTGACCACAACTCATTGTACTTTGATATATGAAATGGTATATCATATATTTACTAGAGCATGCAAGGAGTATTCACATTTCCTGTCATAGATCTCGTTCAGAGCTTTCCACATTTGACTAGCTTGAGTATAACACGTTATTTGGTTCACAATATCCAAATCAACGTTGAAGAGGATGAATGCTCGTGCCAAGGAATGCCTATATCTCCAATTTTCACATTTTGATGCATACTGAAAAGGGAAACATTCTCAATTGAATATTGATGCATACTCTTTTGTATCTGATGGATCTGTTGGTACTGATTCCGAGGCTGGATCTTTCTCTTGGCCGGTTGTTAGATTATATAGATTGAAGTCCATATAGGCATATACCATTGTCTTCCAGGAATGAAAATTTGATTTTCCATGTAACTTCTTGAGTTTTGGAAATTTATCCATTTTTTTGACTTTGACAACTGTCTATACGGAGTATTGTTTTTCATATATTATTTCCACTCTATTCTATTTTACTTTTTCCTAATGTGCTTCTGGGCCCATAACCTTTCAGATTTGACTGAGGAAGTTGGAAATACTCAAGCACAGAATAGAGTTATAAATATAGTTTCTATATATATTTTACACCATTAAAAACATCACAATAAAAAAATCAAACAAGTTACCCTGGAAACTAAAAACAATTTTATGTTAGACACTGCTCTTCAACACGACCTAGTAGGATATCTATGTGTTACATGTAGTTTGTCATCATCCTCACTATCAGAGGAATCTATGTTAGTTTTATTTTTCAACCCTTCTTGGATAATAGGTTCACTACTATGATCTGTACCCTCCGCTTTTTGAATTTCATTATTAATTTCTGAACCTCCCACGATTGATGATTCCACCTTACTTTCTTCAACTTGCAATTCTGATTCTGAGGTATTTTCTTCTACTGAAGAATGTATAGGCATTTCTTCAATATTACCTTGAGCTTGAGAATTATGAAATTTCAACTGCTTGTCAAACTCTTCATGAGTTAATACATAAGCAATTACCGGAGTTTCGTCTTCTTTTTGTCCCTCTTCAACTACTTTTTGAGTCTTTTTGGTCCCGTCTACTAATTTTTATTTCTTCTTATATAAATCTATACCTTCGTATGGTTTTAGCGTGACCCACCTGCTTCTTGATTCTTTCCAGCAATTGTATTTCAAAATTCACAGGAGATAACCTTCTCAACACTCTATAAGGGCTTTCGTATTTTGGTAACAGGGCCTTGGAAATTAATGCTGTTGCTGTAACTTTCGGAGGAGTTTCTAGATACACTAGATATCCTATAAAAAATGCTCCCAATGTATTCTTCTTGTTTTCTTTTTTGTGTGATGTAGCTGCCGAAATCTCTAGCAATTTTCTAGCTTTCGAGTGTGCCAGTTGCATTCTTTACAGCATTTCAGAAGAATAATTCTCATGTGTACCATATCTTATACGGGGTGTTTGCAATGTAATTTGATGGAGCAATATCATTTCTCTTCCATACATAAAAAAATGGACTTTCTCTTGTCGAAGTGTGTATTTGGTTTCTAATTGCTAAAAGCGCGAAAGGTAGTTGTTCATCCCATTCAGACTTATGTTCTGTCACCAAATGTGATAAAGTTGTTTTCAAATGTTCATGAAATCGTTCTAACACTCCATTTGTAGCTGCGTGATAAGCAGTAGTATTCAACTTCTTGATGTTTAATATAGTTCATATTTCCAAAAATAGAGCCGATAAAAATTGGGTGCCACGATCACTCAATAAATATCTAGGGGCTCCATATCTTACAATGATATTTTGTATAAAGCTCTCTGTCAGAGTTCCTACGGTTATATTCGGAATGGGAAGGGCTTCTGCATATCTTGTTAGGTGATCAATTTCAGTAAGAATATATTTGTTTCCTCTGTATATGGTATTCAAAGGTCCCACTATATCTATAGCAACAAATTCAAATACTGTATCTGGTATTGGCATCTTCTGAAATTCTGATGAAGGTCATGACCTCACAGAATGTGTAAGCTTACGCCACAACTTTAGTTAAGGTCAAATGAAAAAATCAAGTTCAAATCTCAAGGTTGCCGAAACAATCCCAACATCAAGACTCGAGGTCAAAACTCAATTTTATGAATCTCAAGATCAAATTCAAGGTCAAAACTGAAGGTCGAATTCCAAAGTCGACGAAACCCAATGTCAAAACTCAATGACATATCTCAAAGTCAAATCTCCAGGTTAAGATGCCTAAAAACCCTGGTGTATTCACTGATTAGATGTTGTTTAGAATTTTTGGGGGACAGCAAACGAAAAACGTTAAACTGTGCTTGGAACTTCATTAGTAGATGGCGCGGTTAAGGAATTGTTGTTTGCGTCACGCAAAATGTCAAACTTCAAACCTATGAAATTTTCTTTTTCTGTCAACATTACTTCATGCAAAAAATTGTGAATTGATCGTTTGCAAAGATTATGGTTCTACGAAGAAGATCCCACTCAGTACAGTTGGCGCGAAAATGAGATGAAATCCTCGAAACTTACTACAATGTTTACATCTGCCTGTCAAAAATCAGATTTTTCTTGGAGTCTTCCTGGCGATTTTTTCAAAGTGATTTCTTCTCAAATAGCCTTTTTGGGATCATGGAAACTTCCACGAAGGAATGAGACTGATGTCTCTAGATGAAGAATTAACTTGAAAATTGAGGGGATTGGAAAATGTCCCCGATGATATTGTTCCATTAAACTTTCCGATACAAACCATTACCATGCCATTCACTGCCCAACTCTGCCAGACTATTACCTCTCTAACAACCTTCTGATATGAACAAAATCAGAGAGTTCATTGTAGATATCATAAAATCTGTTGATGAAGTTGAGAAATCGATGAATCCTGGTGTGCGACAGTGTAGGCTGCTTCCAGCTATCTTAGAATGACTTCTCAGGAAAAAGTGAGCCCTACTAACAAAGGTGAGGGGAGAAAACAATAATCTAAATACTTCCCTTTTATTTTTCAGTAACACCCCGCATGAGATAATCGGAAAAGGAGGGCGATCTAAACCAAGCAGTTGTTCGGAAGAACAAGGCCCAATCCCAAGGCTTCATTCTATGAAGATATCTTGATTTTGGCTGGTGAATTCTGAACAGTCACAGAGGGTCCCATGGCTCTTTGGAAAAAAATATCCACTATATTTAGAATTTTCCAATACTTTTAGTCAGAAGATTGTCATCTCATGGAAAAATTTGTATACAAAATATATATAATATAAAAAATAAATATAAAAGTAATGATAAAATTATTTGACTTGCTAGTTACTAGATACATTACAATCACAAGTTCAAAAAAATTATTATAATGGGCAAAGGTTCAAGAGATGATTCAAATTAATTTATACATATACAAGTCATTTCACTAGCAGTGGAGTAATATTAGATTTTAGCTTCAGAAAGTTAGGGAACTGTGAGAACTTTTCACTGTACATTAGTGATGATGTAAGGAACAACATATAAAAAGTTACCAACCGTAAAGTATGTGCTTAATTTATTATTCAACAAATAAGTTGCAAAATTAAATTGTATATTGAATATTAAAAATTTTTTTTAAATAATGGTGCCACTCGCAGAAATTGAAAATTTTACATCAAAAAGGTAAATAATTTTTTTTTCAAATAAAAACTATGAGGTGGCGACTCTGAAGTGCAGCGCTGGAGGAGCACGCAGCCACGAGCGCTTTACACTAAATTTGTTATGAATTTTGATCTAATTGATTAAATTTACATAAAAAAAATTCAACTGAAAGAAGAAAAATGCAGCTAACGAGAAGTCATGTTTTTGAAATTTTTTTCTCCGAGATGTACACATAAATCAAAAATAGGTAGCTGTAATTTATCATTGATGGCCTTTACGACAAGCCACGCCATCGTTTTTTCAATGTCATTCTAGTTCAGCGACCTCAAAAACGCCTATAGCATCATTTTGGTTAAAATTTGCCCAACAAAATCGTTTTTTATTGTTTAAACAATTAATAAACAAGCAGCGCATGAATATAAGTTTATAACTTTTTTCTGCAAGCAATTTCTAAGTGATATCAGAAGGTTTTAGGAAAATCCATGGAGTCCTCCAGGATTCCAAAATAATGCTTTACTCCGCTATATGAAGGTAATTTGAGTTCTTGCGATAAGATAGTCGTGTTGTCTGCCAAAATAGTGAACACCTCTTAATTTGTCCAAAAGCTGAGAGGCTCTTTCACTCAGATAGGATTCGAACCAATTGGAGCTTCGTCCTCTGAAGCTGTAGAGATAAAGCTTATGTAACAGTCAAAAGCTTTAGATATGTCGCAAAACACTTCCTTCAGACTAGAATATAGATTTTTTCAGAGAGTGAAAGAGATTGCATCTCCCGTACTTTTATTTGTTCGAAAGCTAAATTAAGTAATTGTATGTAATTTACAGCATCATCCGCTCCTTCATAAGATTTTTATCATGAGCAAACAGGGACAGAAATACCTAAGTACCAACTCGGTTAGCCGTATCAATAGAAAATCAACCATACAAAATAAATTGGTACGGTTCATAATTAGAATTAATTCGGAACACCTCTCGGAAATTCGATATAACACTGACATAAGTAGATGGAATAGTTTGTTTTAAAATATGTTACATCGATCGATCAACTTCAAAATATTTCACAACGAATTGACATAACCTTAAAGGCGACAAAAGCACAATCACAGAACGGATCAGAGACACAAATCACGAAAACACTCTGTGTGGTCTGTAATTGCAGTTTACTGAATTATGACAAGAAACGACGTCGGCGTCATCTGAAACTCTAGATAACTCCCTTTATCAAGTGGGCTGGAGTCCCCCAGTTTGTCCTAATATATTACAGGTACAAGTGAATACACCATGGTTTTTAGACATCTTACTCCAGGTTAAACACACACACATTGCACACTTGCAAGCATTCCAGATCACACGTGACGTCATAGTGGTGGGGGGAAACCCAGAACCGGCTTAAATCTCCTTCTTATCTCATTGACAATCAGTATGTGTTTTCCATTGTTTATCATTACTGTCCACATTTATTTTGGAATATAAGTTGATTGATAATTATGAATATACAATAGACGGAAAAATCCTTTCAATAAGTGATGATATCGGAATAGATAAATATGTATGTGCTAGTGATTTCCACAAGGAAAATATTTTGAGAAACTCGATACATTTCAAACTAATAAAAGTACGGGGGATACAATCGCTTTCGCTTTCTGAAAAATCTATATTCTAGTCTAAAGGAAGTGAGCGCTGCAGTGTTTTGCGACATATCGAAAGCTTTTGACTGTTACATAATCTTCATCTCTACAGCTTCAGTGGACTAAGCTTCAATTGGTTCGAATCATATCTGAGTGAAAAAACCTCTCAGCTTCTGGGCAAATCAAAAGGTGTTCACAGGTTTGGCAGACAATAAGACTATCTTATCGCAAGAACTCAAATTAAGTGGAGTTAAAATAGCTTAAAATCACGCATTATTTCGGAATCTTTCTGTTATTACTTAGAAATGACTCGCAGAAAAAAAATATGAACTTATATTTGTGCGCTGATTGTTTATTGATTGTTTAAACAATTAAAAACAATTTTTTTAGGCAAATTTGGAAAAACTCAATGAATTTTGGAGCATGTTTACCCAAATTGATTCTATAGGGGTTTTTGAGGTTGCTGAACAAGAATATGATATCAAAGGAATGATGTCGTGGCCAGTCGTAAGGGTAGATTTCATTAATACTAATTTACAGCGATTTTTTATTTATGTTTTCATCTCGGAGAAAAACTTCTCGGGTAAAAGTTGTGAAGCTAATGAAGCACTATCAAACGACTTTGAATTTGCCGTTATTGGCATAGAAATGAAAGATTGGGAATTTTGACAAATCTTTCAATAGCCGCCATGTTCAAACTACTGGCCCATTTTCGAAATTAGCCGAGGATTGATGAGAAGTATTTTCGTGCCAAATTTTGTTCCATTCGGTTGGAAAATGTGGCCTCCACTTAACAAGTTTCTATTGAATTCTCTACCTAAAAAATAAATTTAAATTACTGACATGACATGGCGGTCTTGTTTTAAGAAAATACTATGCCAAAAATGGAATCCATTTTGATGGATTTGAAATAGATATGACTTATATTGATACATAGGGTATTGCGAAGGTGGCTGGGGAAGAATGTACTGATTCATTCGGTAGTGCTAAATCTTTGCATAAAAAAATTAACTTTGGAATTGATTAGAAAATACAATTTTATACTAACTCTATCTTGACTCTTACAACTGGTCGATGTTCTGTTCCTCTTCAGAAAAAACTTATCTGTTAAGGCAATCCGTCCCGGAACAAGTAGAGTATAGAGTATAGAGTACACAATAAGGCAGCTTTCCTGCATCCACACTTATTATTGCAGCCAGTTTTGTATCCACAAAAAATCATCTGCAGAAGTTCACTGGGGGCTGGATTTTGAATCATAAATATCAGAATCATACCCGAATGCTTTCGTTTCCAACCGCAGTCTTCTGCTTGCAGCTCATTACCATGTACTGATATATAACAATTCCTGTATTCATTTCGAGATAATAAAAACTTCGATATATTAAACATCGAAACTGGAACACCGAGAAAGTAGCCAACGCAGCTTTCTCCTGATGCAATTTTATTATTGAAAATTAGCAAGTAATATAACAATTGCATTCAATTGGAACACAGGTGGAATTAGTTTCTAAACCATGACTGTGAACACATCGTGAAATAGATACAGTTTTTATAAAAGATGTTTTGTTCTTAACTGAATATGAAACGAACCTAAATAAACAAGTGAGGTTATGACATGGCAATCCTGCCAGCTCATAGTTTATTATAACCAAGCCAAGTCTGCACCTGATAATGAACTTTTTTGAAATGTAGGTTAGGTTCCGATGGTGGCAGCTAAATTTGGTGTAAGAAAAATATGATATTTTTTATCCAATATTTTGAAGTACATCAAAAGGTAAACATGTCTATTCTAAGCATGAATTTCAAGCAGGAACTCATTTATAAAAATGGATATTGCGTCAATTTATTGAAATACGTATTTTCTCGTATTTGATACAACGTACACTTATATTACCAAAGAAAAAAATGTCGTAATGTTGGTTAGGTAAGCATACATTTTTTTATAAACATCATCACAGTTCATTCAACAACAAATTTCACGGTTTTTGGAGCAAAATCAGTTTTTTTTTTTAAAATTTAAATTTTCTTGTAAAGTTTTGTTTGTCACATTTCAATTTAGAGTTTTAAGTCTTTGAAGTATGGCCTAAAAATTCAAATTTGTATTTTTTTTAAATCATTCAATATTTTGAAATATGTATTTTCCGAAATAAAATTATATTTTTTTTTTAATTGAACTTTTTTCATGTGTCATTTTGAGAGTAATCTGTTAAAATTTCAATGTTTATCTTAAAAATAAAAAAATTGCAGATCTTTAATTGATTTCAGACAAAATTCTACTTTGGACGTAATTTCATATAAGTACAATTCCTATACATATTCCATTCCACGTTTAAAAACATGACTTCACGTTAGCTTCATTTTATTCTTCGTTCAGATGAATTTTTGTAAGCTCAATTTGATCAATTAGTTCAAAAGTTATAACAAATTTAGTGTATAGCGCTCGTGGCTGCGTGCCCTTCCAATCGCCGCCTTACATTTTCGCACGTTAGCAAAAAAATTCTGCAACTTGCAGTTCTTATCTTGAAGAAAAAATTTGAAACTTTTTTATGTAAATTTTTTTTTTTATATTCCCTATACAATGTAATTTGGCAATTTATTTGTTGAATAATTAATTAGGCACACACTTTACGGTTGGTAACTTTTTATATGTAGTTACCAACATCATCACTAATGTACAGTTGAAAGTTACCACTATCCCCAAACTTCTTAAAGCTAAAATCTAATATTACTCCACTAGTATACGTAGAGAGTCAGGTGAGCACTGAACTTACCGATCAACTATTCTCTCGTGTTATATCTCTCTCCAACATTCAAATATGATATTTTCGATCCAATATAAAGTACATCAAAAGACTTTGATTCCTATTTTAAACAAGAATTGTAAGCAAGCATTTCAAGCAGAACTCATTTATAAAAATGAACATTTCGTCAATTTACTAAAAAACGTAATATTTTCGTATTTGATACAATTTACACTTATATTATAAAAGAAAAAAAATTACGATGCGTATACCTTGTTTGACTTCGTAATATTAATATATGTTGGTTGGGCAAGCTTATTTTTTTCTGTATAAACGTTATCAAAGTTTATTTAACAACAAATTCAACGGACTTTCGAGCAGCATTTGTTTATTTTTGACAATATTTTATTATTAATTCAATTTTTTCAATGGAATAATCAAACCTTTTTGATCACAAGCTTCAGAAAGTGCTATTGAAAATCTTAATATCGCATTTGAAACTAGAGTTTTTAGTTTTTGAAGTATGGGCTAAAAACTCAAATTTTTTATTTTTTTTAATTATTCAATATTTTTTTAAATAAAATTTTTATTTTTTTTTTCCATTCACACACCTTCACGAGTGTTATTTTGGTGGGAAACTGAAAATTTCAGATGTTGATCTTGAAAATTGAAAGAATAGCAGATCTTTAATTGATTTTATGGAACAATCTACTTTGACGTAACCTTATATATGTAGGTACTATTCCTATTATTTTTCAGTCACATTTGAAAACATGACACCTTGATTGCCACTTGTTTCTTTCATTAAAATTTCTGTTACCTCAATTCGATAAATTAGATCAAAAGTTATAACAAATTAAGTGAAGCGCGCTCGTGGCTACGTGCTCCTCGCTGCCTCACATTTTCGTACATTAGAAAAAAAAATCTGCAGCATACAGTTCATTTTACAGAATAACTGAATTCATCTTTCCCATGTAAAATATTCCATTCTTTCGAATTGCACTATCAGTTTTTCAAAAAAATTAAAAAAATTCAAGATATTCAATAAGCAATGTAATTTTGCAACTTATTTGTTGAATAATAAATTAAGCACACACCTTACGGTCCATTACTTTTTATATGTTGTTTCTAACATCATCACTAATGTACAGTAAAAACTTACCGCAGTCCCACAACTTTCAAAAGCTAAAATCTAATATTACTCCGCTAGTATACGTAGAGCGTCAGGTAAGCACCAAACTTACCGATCAACTATTCTCTCGTGATCTATCTCTCTCTTACATTCAAATGTGATATTTTCGATCCAATAGAAAGTACAAGTGACGGTTCAGAATTCACCAGCCAAAATCTAGATATTATCATAGCATGAAAGGTCCACGCTTACTTGTGAAATTCATGTGTTCATTGAAAAGTGATGATTATCCTAATAATAGTCATTAGCCTTATCGATCTTCGAAGTGGGCCTTGTTCTTCCGAGCAACTTCTTGGTTTAGATCGCCCTCCTCCGAATATCTCATGCGGGGTGTTACTGAAAAATAAAATAGAATCTGCCGGATAAGTCATTTTAAGAAAACTGGAAGCATACCAGGAATAATCGATTTCTCAATGTTATCAACAGATTTTATGATATCTACAATGAACTCTCTGATTTTGTTCAGGTCAGAAGGTTGTTAGGAAGGTGATAGTCCAGCAGAGATGGGCAGTGAATGGCTTGGTAACAGTTTGTATCGGAAAGTTTAATGGAACAATGTCATCTGAGATATTTTCAAATCCCCTCAATTTTCAAGTTATTCATCGTCTGGAGACATCAGTCTACTCTCCTACTTTTTCTCCTTCCTCCGTGGGAGTTAACATTATCCCAAAAAGACCATTTGAGAAGAAATCACTTTGGAAGAATCGCCAGGTTCACTTCAAGAAAAATCTGATTTTTGTCACAGACAGATGTTAACATTGTAATAAATTTCAAGGATTTCATCTCATTTTCGCGCCAACTGTTCTGAAAAAAATCGAATAAGTGAATACACCAGGGTTTTTAGACATCTTAATGCAGATATATCCTTCGAAGTTGCATCAGCTGTTTCGAACTCATTTCTCAAGACTATTGACCCATTTTGGATAACTTCTTTCTGTCATGAACAGTCAATATGTATCAATGGAGCTTTGGTTTTGAATTTGTTTGGAGTCAATAAAGGTTTATTGGTGTGAAAATGATACCAACTCTCTTGGATGTTTGCATAAATTTCATATAGTTCGCATATTGATTGGTTTTGAAATCAATATTCAAATCATTTTAGGGATATCGTTCAAAATTCGAGAATATTTCATATTGTTGAGATTGCATTGATCAAATGAACTCATATCGGTTAACAACTTTTCTTTTTTATCATTCTGGTATACAATAATGGCATGTCTAGGTGTTTCCACCTTGGTAGTGGTCAACGAAGGATATCCTAACAGTTTCCAACATTGTACTCCAAAGGTAGTTCAAAATTATTGTTTATAATTTTGTTTATCAGCAATTTACCTTTAATACTAGGTTTTACATGGGGAACACTCCAACTTAGTTTGGTTATGTCAACTTTTGCTTTTTCCGAAACATCACTACTCGTCAACGCATCCTAATCATGACTATCACGAACTAATACCAGCTCTTGTATCATATTCAAAATGATTTTCCTGAAATCTTCGGAAAATCCAGCCAACATCTTGAGTGAAATACACGCATTGAAATTTCCTTCCCCATCTACCAGAATTTTCTAATATTTACGTTTTGGGAACCAACAACCATTTTGTACTGAAATTCTCTCGTTTTCCTCAGAAGATGAATAATTTTCCATTGTAGATATCAATCCAATTTTTCTGACACTATCTACAACTACACCAGTCAGTTCATAACAGAGCTCGTCAAATAAATGCTATAGCATTGTTGATAAAGTTGATTTTCGTAGTTGCAGTTTCATCAAGACGGGTGAGCTCACTCTCTATATAGATGCATGGATTGAAAGGTAATGTATAAGCATCCAAGTCTTAAATGGGAATTATTTTTCCATCATTATGATTAATCTCACTAATAAAATATGGTTGATAAGTATGAAACTGATAATTCTCGATCGTATCATCACTAGGAGGTTCTCCTGTGATATGTTATATTTCCATTATATCAGAACTTCCAATCCTAACGTCTGGAGAAATTGTATATTGTCTAATGTGAGTAATTTGCCAGTTTTCGTGATACTGTGTCCATCTACAAATTCAATTTTTCTGTTATAGGATAACTTCGACTGTAATATTATTGATTGTCTTGTGACTGGGAAATACAAGATATTTTGCGGACTCTCTACTATTTCATATCCTTTCGGCACGCTTGGAAAAAATTGATGAATGACATGTTCTGGCTCTCTATTCACAACAGAGCCCATTGCAATATTACAATCGATACAAATCGTATTCACTGAAAGGATTTTCACTTCATGATCTGATGTATAGATATCAGTCGCATGAATAATTCTTTTATCAAATCCCAATGCTTGTCCTATAGAATTATCGACCGTAAAATTTATTTTTGTATTCGTTTAACGGTTACTTTGGAATGAAACAATTTCTTCATAACTCTCGTTAATTTTTCCAGTTAGTAGGTTAATAATATCGGTGATATCATATAAACCTTCTGGAATGATTATTGGAATTGGTCGTTGTCACCCCATACAAAGACATTGTTAGATTTCGTAATATTTGGGATTACATTAAATGAATCAAAATTTGCTGAACCTATCTCATATTCGAAATTTCCATCCAAGTATATTGGTGGGTTGAAATCATAACTCAATATGGAGGATGGATTACTCAAAGTGAAAGTATAAGAAATATTTTTCCGATAGTTGTTTATTGATGAATGACTGAAATACATCATTGGCATTGGTTATAAAAAAACAAGAGATAGTTATGTCCAGTTTGATTTTTGCATAGTATCATCATAATTATATTGATTTTTTAATCATTACCGAAAAATATGTAACATTTCCATTCTTCTTCACATATGCAACCCAGTGAGTTCCTTCTCCCGCATCAGAATCGAAATTAACTATTC
The DNA here is from genome assembly GCA_018342105.1 of Gonioctena quinquepunctata. Taxonomy (NCBI): domain Eukaryota; kingdom Metazoa; phylum Arthropoda; class Insecta; order Coleoptera; family Chrysomelidae; genus Gonioctena; species Gonioctena quinquepunctata. The sequence continues at coordinate 131,623 of JAFIRS010002955.1, forward strand.
ACATTATCTCTTTTTAAATTATCTTGGAAATTTGTCTTCCATAAAAACACCTTGAAAGTACGGAATTTTCAAACGAGTAGCATTTTCTATAAAATCAATATTGGTTAATATTCTGTGCGGAAAAAGTTTTAAAAGTTTTTCTGATAGGGCTGAGCGAACATCCCGTAGACATCAATTTTAGCAAGTTGTTCCCTTTCAGCCTTCGCTTCGTTTTATTGACTGCAGAAGCAATGGAAGGTGCACCACCTCCTACTGCTCCCAGAGCTCCTAGAAGTGGTAACAACAATGGAAGAAAACCTCCCTTTTGGGGGTTTTTATCACTCTCTTTCTCCGTTTGATTTTTGGTTACTTTGCAATTTACAATTCACCACCTTTTTTTTCCAACAAACGCTATTTTCTTTTCAATCCTCTACCCAATTTACTCTTCATATTCATGATATTCGATATTCCAAATGCTGTAATCTTTTCTTCCAATTTTGCATCTGGCGCTTTCACACGTTCAGAAGCAACTGATGCTAGTTGTTGGTCAGCGATATTTCTAGCTTTTATATCTTTTTTCTGAGAGTATGCAATGTCATGTTCTTTGCATGCTTCGTTCAGAGAATTCACTCGTTTATCACCTCTCATCAACCGTTTTTCCAACTTTGTTCTGGGTCTACAATAATTATATCCAGAAACATGTACTTCTACAGGAAGCTCATTGATTGAAGTATTCAACAGACCCCAACCTTTCTTTGTTGTGTTTCGTCTTGAACTCACAATGGCCTTCTTTCTTTCAAACCATTTTATGGATATTGAACTACAATACCTTATAAATATATATATATATATATATATATATATATATAGAAGAAGGGTAGTCTCGTGACTGGACTAGTTGAAAATAACTATGAATTTGAAATAAACTTTGTAGAAAGGATATTCCTTGAGGTTGCAGTCAAATTTAATGGCCAATGAGAAAAGAAAAACTCTTCTTATTTAGTCGAGCTTGAAAATGTTTATTTTCATTATCAAGACAGTAGGTGAGGTTAAGTGAAGACAGCGATCTAATCACCATTTTGTGATTGAGGTAGTTTTCAAAATCATATCACTATGAAACACTACTAGTAATATTATAAAAATTAAAAATTGCAAACGCACATATTGTTTAAAAACTTTAATTTAAACAATTTAAAATTTGACAAGTACAAAAATTACCACATGGTTAAAGATGACTGAAAAGGAAAATGGAAAATGGAAAATGGAAAATGGAAAATGGAAAATGGAAAATGGAAAATGGAAAATAATAAATAATATATATATATATATATATATATATATATTCTTCGAAATATGAGATATGCTACCACAATGAAGACAAGGAAGAAAAATGTTTCACTACTAATTTTAAGTCACGATGAAAATACTTTGAAAACAAGTTTAGGAAACACGGTACCCTCTTTGGAGGAAATTCCAAGAGAGGGTTACTCACCGGCGCTAGTGGGTCTGGAAAGACATATGTGATGTTATCTCTACTCGAGCAACCTCATGGTCTACGATTCACAAATGTGTATTAATATTCCAAGTCACTGTTTCAACCAAAATATTATTATTTGAAGTTATTACTAGAACCACTACCCGAAATTATAATGAATATATTGATTCCCATGCTGTGCTTCATCCTTCCGACATCGACAACTATTCAGTTATAATTTTCGATGATGTTGATCAAAATATCATAAGCGAATATTTCTGTTCTGGCCCCCATAAACACACTGATTGTTTCCACCTATGTCAAACTTATTCGCTATTCCCAAATAACTCATGAGAGATAATACTAATTTTCCCATTATTTTTCAACAAGATCTAACTAATTTGAATGATATATATATATATATATATATATATATATATATATATATGATATTCATGTAAGTGTGGATATTTCTATGGAAAAATTCAAAGAAATTTGTGCTTATTGCCGGAAGGAAAATTTCGATTTTCTCGTTATGATATAGATTTTTCCATTAGAGATGGATGTTATAGCAAGGGGTTTGATATATTCATTTCTATATAAGTATATGAGTTGTTTTCTAATGTTCACTCGATATGAATATTCGATTACAACATTAGTTGTTGCAAGCAAGGAGAGCTTTGAACCGTAAATATAAAAGTTTGAAATTAGATATAGCAACATCTCAATCACAATTGGAAAAAACATATGAACCAGTTACACAACCTCTGGAGGAGTTTTCGTCTTCGGTTAGACAACCAACCCTAGTTAAACCAGAATTGAAACAGGAGATACCAACACCTCATCACAGTTATCAACCAACACCTAAAGCATTTTATCATACAACTCCTCAAGATTTATCTGAAGGAGAAGAAACATTCCAATATGATACAAGCACACCACAAGACTTGGATGGAAGCTTTTTCGATGAAAGATGACCCAATGGACAGAACAACTGCAATTCCGTTACTAGTATATTAAAATGAATGAACAAGATGACCGTTATTTCAATCCGAATTTTCATAGCAAACCTGAGATCACGAAAGAAGACATATCCAATATCTACAAGAAACAGGGTGACGAAAAGTCAGGGTGAACTAAATTGATGTTACCAAGCACGTTGCTAATTTCATTATTCCAGATAAGACTAAAGATAGTGATACCGTGGCAAATTCGATGTTAAGTATCAATCAAATTTATAAGCTCCTGGTTATAGCAACCGTGAGTGTAATAAAACATAACAACATTATCACCAATGCGTGCACGAACATATTTTCTTCCTCCCAAATTCATCGATATAATGAAACCACGAGTTACAACACCACATTATATGGCTAAAGAACGATAATTACAGAAAACTCGGACATCGAAAAAAAACCACATTATCACCAATGCGTGCACGAACATATTTTCTTCCTACTAGCAAACCGAGATCACGAATAGGGTCGATATCCACTATATCTACAAGAAACAGGGTGCGAAAAGGTAGGGGGTTGACTATGATTGATGTTACCAAAGCACCTGTTGACTATAAATATTTCGATTATTTCATGAGTTAGTAGATCGCTTAAAGATAGTGATAGCTGCAAATTCTGGTAGACACACAGGATCGAATACTGAAATAATAAGCATCCTTGAGGAGCTCCGTGAAGCTGGAATAATAAGATAACAACATAATAAAATAAAAAAAAATTATGTATCCAACCGTAGCAGTATGCCTATCGATAAATTTGGGAGACTTTTCTAACCGAATCGCAAATACCATATCCAAAACCTAATATTGTGTCAGCGCTTCCACCACCCAGCACCCCTTTCTATATTCGGTATTCATCGTCATATCATAGCACCTGCATTTTTCATTTTTGGATAATGGTACAACATCTTTCACATTTCCTGTGACTGGTAAATTGGAAAAAATCCTCACACATCTAGTGGCTGTATCTGTTTATTCAAATGGAGATACTGCGAATTGTTCCAATCGGTGTTCTTATAGGAACATATTCAAATAAAGGAGATAAAATTACGCTTTTAATGGATCAGTAACAACAAAACCAACTTTTTATCGAAGTTGTTCTTCAGTGTCCTTCAACTAGAAATGAATGAAATAAAAAAAGTAATCATAAACGAATTGCTTAAACCAGCCCGAAAAACATTCACAAGGCGACGTGTCATCATCAAAGGTTCACATGATCTTCTACAAGCAGATTTGGTGGAAATGATTCTCTACTCTCAATTTAATAGTGCTAATAAGTATATTTTGGTTGTTATAAACGTATTTTCCAAATATTTTTGGTGTGAACCGGTTAAGAGAGAAACTGGACTCGATGTCAGTGAAGCAATGGAGGAAATTTCAAAAACTATGACAGTTAAACAAAAAAATCTTCAAACAGATATGGGATAGGAGTTTTATAACAAGAGTTTTTATGGAAACGTGGAAAATCAATCATTACAGTTCTTCCTCTACTCCTAAAGCTAGTATCGTGGAACGTGTTGATAGAACTTTGGAAAATGAAATGTGGGAACAATTCAGCCTCCGAGAAAATGACAAATAGTTGGATATTCTACCTGATATTTTTTCACAATATAGTTCACAGTACCATTAAAATGAAACCTCATGATTTTCGAAAAAAACATGAACGTCTACCACTTCAACACGTTTATACCAATATCAAAACAATAGATCCTAGTATACGAAAATTTAAAATCAATGACCATGTCAGAATCAGTGCCTTTCGAGAGAAATTTTCCAAAGGTTATGTTCCCAATTGGTTGAATGAACCTGCCTTTTCAGGAAGATTGAGCTACCTACGAGGTGCGTTCCAGGTGGCGGATAGGAAACGACTGGTGCCCTCGCAGTCCTGGGCCAGCGATAGCTATAAGTAAGGTGTGGGGGCCTGAAAACCCCCTAAATCCTTCGCGAAAGTGTCGCCGCGGACCAGCTCACCTGTGGGACACCTTGTGTGTCCGGCGGTACGCGTCACAGGGGGTACGGGAGTCCTGGTTTCAACTGCCCCCCCTAATCCCAAGGTATTGTGCGCGCCGTAGGGATGGATGGTTGGGGGGCACTCAACCACTAGCGACAACACTCTGGAAACCAGGTGCACCCAGTTTAATCCAGCCTTCCACACGTGTGGGGGCTCCACGTGAAGTGACCTCTCATATCCCTTACTCGTAGAATCTTATGAAACCAAAATTAAAACTGAAACTGAAAGGACGTGAGAGCCATTCATCCACCCCATACCCCGGAGGGCCCCCCAGTAGGGTCCACCTGTCCCACAACACCGCTGGAGGGCTTCTTCTCAGGGTCCTCCAATACTCCCTCCCATCCCATGCGGATGGGCTCCACCTTGGGGTTCTCCACAGCATCAACATACCGGCGGGCTTCCTAACGGGGTCCCCAACTTCATCGTCCTTGATAGCGGTGGGCTCCTCCCCCCCGAGCGGGCTCCTTCATGAGGTCCGCTACTTCCGTTCCGACGGGCTCCAATTTGGGAAACCCGAAACAGCCCAAACCCGGCTCTGCGGATCGCCTGCGTTCCCCGGAAGTGGCAGATCTCACCCGAACCCTTGAAGAGGTGAAGGTCAAAGTCAACATCTGCGGGTCAGACAAACGAAGAAGAAGACAGGCGAGACGGGTGACCGCCCAACCATCTACCTCCACTGGCTTTGAAAAAGGGATCGATGGGCCAAACACTGGACGACTGGACGGAAACAGCGATAAGGACTCCGCTGAGGGGAACATCACAACCCCCGTCCAACGCTCCGTAGCCAAGGCTGGACAGCCGGAGGCTCCGCCCTCGAGGGAAAAGGCTCCTGAGCCTTCAACCAAGAGGATAAGAACCCCCGGCTCCACACCTGATCACAACCTGCGTGTGACTAAGTGAAGACATCCCGTTCTCAAACAAATGGGACGAGGTGCAACTGGTCCGCGAAGCTACGCGCAGACAACATCTGAAAAACAAGCTCTGCAGCTGGTTGTCTCCCGGGAGGGCCAATCCAACGTGGCCTTCACCGAGGTATAGCTGACAGAGTTCCTCAATGCTGTGCTAATAACAATCATCAGCACGCCAACGGGCGCAAATTCGCCCCCAATACAGCTCGCCTCAACGCGGCTGTGGAGGGGCAATTGCTGGGCACTGCAGCAAATGCAGAGACGAGGAATTGGCTTCGCAAAGAACTGACTAACATCAGGCCCTGATATCGGTCGATCCGGACAGGTTCAGAATGCAAAGAATGGTCATCCGGATCCCGCTAGGATCACCTAACCAGGACATATTCAATGCCCTTGAAACGAAAAACTCTGTTGACCCGACAGTGGAGGGTCTGCAGCAGAGAGAGGAGAAGCGTGACCTCAGCCTGGTGGGTGAAGATGGACACTGAGTCTGTTGCCAGCATCAGGCGGGCCAATGGGGCTCTGTTTTTCGGCGCAACCAAGGCGTTGATCAGATGGGACCCTCCTTTCTCCGCTGTAGACCAAGGGCCCACAGGACCAACCAACGGAGACGACAGTTTTCGTCGAAGATCATCAACACCCGCTGAAGTGGTCAAAAGAGAACCCACAGCGAAAAAGTGTCACACAGCGGAGGGGGGCTCCGGAACGGAAGAACCCAGAGGACGTGACCCACAAGGTCCTATCCAAAGGACCCGGGTGCGAGGCTGGAGGTGCTCTCTCTGCCCGAAGGCGGTTATACTGCCTCTGACGAGAAGACACTCCAACACATGTTCCCAGTCCATTTTCCGGGCAGTCACAATGCAACACCCCAACCACAGCCAACTGTACTAGCCAAACCAAAGGTTGACTACAGGATGGCTGCCGGGATTGTAACTAACGAAAGAGTGGACTGGGCCATTGAGTCCTTTCCACCTTTCAAATCTCTGGGGAAAGATGGTATATTCCCAGCCTTACTACAAAAACGCAAGTATATCCCAATCCATCCTCTTTTCAAGATATTCCGCAGCTGCCCCACACACGGATACGTTCCTGAAGTATGGAAGACAGCCATGGTCATCTTCATCCCCCAGCCTGGTAAAAATGATTAGACCCAGGCAAAAGCGTTCAGAACCATCAGTCTCACGTCTTTTTTTCGGAAGACAACTGAAAGGCTGGTGGACAGATATATTAGAGAGGAGGTACTGGAACTCAATATGCTCAGCGACCTCCAACATGCGTACCAGAGTGGCAAGGGCACGGAGACTGCCCTCCATCTACTCGTCCATAGGGTTGAGGGGGGGTTAGATCGGGGCGGCACCAGTCTAGGTATATTCATCTACATAGAAGGAGCATTTGACAATACGTCATTTGATTCCATATGTCAAGCAATAAGGGAAAGGAGCGTGAACTAAACCATTATAAGATGGATTCACGCCATGCTGTCCCGAACACTAGCTAAAACAACTATAAGAAGTAGCTCTAGCGAGGCAGTTCCCACGAGGGGCTCTCCACACGGAGAAGTCTTGTCCCCTCTGCTATGGTGCCTCGTGGTGGATGGCCTCCTAGTGAACATAAAAGAATTGGGTTACTTCACTTAGGCCCATGCGGACGACATTGTCATCCTGATCGATAACCAGGGTCCGGTCCCGTGAGGGGCACTATACGAAGAGCCCTCAGTAGGGCTGAGTGTAAACCCTGAAAAGGCGGAGCTGGTTCTTTTCACCAGGAAACGCAAACCAGGTGGCCTCCCAAACGTCCGACTCAATGGGAGGTCCCTGCAATACCAAAGCTCAGTCAAGTACCTTGGTGTTATCCTTGACTACGAGCTAAACTGGAACGAGCATATATAACACAAAGTTCGGAAAGCCACAGCCGCGTTCTGGGCATGCAGAAGGGCACTTGGTAGTAAGTGGGGGCTCAGCCCCAAAATTCTATACTGGATCTACACGACTCTTATACGCCCAATCATCACGTACGGAGCCATCGTGTGGTGGCAAAGTACAGCATCCGGAAAATCAAAAACCCAATTAGATGAGGTACAAAAACTGTGCAATGTGCAATGAGGACGGCACCCACTAGGGCGCTGGAGACAGTCATAGGACTGCCTCTATTGCACCTCTCCATTGAACACAAGGCACGCAAAGCCATCGCTCGCTCGAGAAGCTCCAACCAATGGCAGAGCTAGGGAATGTACGGACATTCTCGATTATGGAATCAAACAGTGGAGGATTGTCCACTCCTGGAGATGCCAGGTGACAATTCTCCACCAGTCATACGATTCACCAGAAGGCCGCTGTCAGTCATTCTCAGAAGGGGGGACTGGGAGCAAATAGGGCACCGCCTGATCCCCACCAATGCGATCATCTGGTACATAGAGGGCTCCAAGATGGGTGAATCAGCCGGCGCCGGGGTATACGGGCAATCTCCAAAAGCTGAACTCTACTATGCCCTGGGAAATTTTGTTTCAGTATTTCAGGCAGAAGTTTTTGATATACTCGCCTGTGTTAGAGAAAATATCAACAGAGGCTACCAAGCGGCGATCAAGCCCCCACGTCATACAGAGTCGGTTCGCTGCTGGTGTTGGAATGCATTGACGATCTGCAAAGGCTATCCATCGCCAATAAGATGAAGCTACTGTGGGTAATATTAATAATAATAATGATTATAACGTTTATTGAACAAGGCTCACAAGAAAAAGTTCCTATGTTTACAATTTAACGTTGGAATATATTCGGTAGTGTCGAGCACTTATAAGGGATAAGCACTAGTCACTGTGTGCGATGAAAAAAAAGTATTTAAATGTAAATGTTTCAGTTTTATGATATATAAAATATAAGATGGTACGAAAAGTAAATATACAGTATATATATACAGTATAGGATATAAAATGGAAAATTAAGTTGAAAATATTAAATATAATCCAAAATATGAAAATATAAGAGTTTGGGATATAACTATTTTGTTTTCAGTTATTTTTAGGGTCTATAATTTTTTCTATTGTTGTTTTATTTCCTGATACGAATTTTTTTAGGAGTATTTTGATTTTTTTTTGTGGAATGTATATTTATAATTTCGAACGGAAGCAGGTTTATAATTTGGGGGCCTAAATAGTTTAAACTTCCAACAGTTTTATTCATGTGTGGAACAGAAAGGAGGGTTTTTGATCTGGTGTCGTATCTGGAGTTGTGAGCGGTTTCTAGAGTGTATTTATTTTTGTATAGGTGGTTGGCAGCATTATAGAAATATATTTGTCTTGGATTAAAGAGCTTGATTTTCTGGAGTAATTTTTCCGAAGGATATGTATGGGGTTTTCTTAGAATAATTTTGTAAAAACGCTTGAGTATATTTTCTAGCGAAAGTAGATGGGTTTTCAGTATTCCACCCCATGCAATTATTCCATAACTGAGGTGTACCAAGGCATTATACAGGGTAATTTGGTCATTTTGATGAAGAAAATTTCTGGATTTATAGAATAAATAGATTAACGATCGTAGTTTTTTCATGATATATTCTATATGGGTATCCCACTTCAAGTGGCTGTCAATATGAATACCTAAGTATGTTACGCTCGAGGCTGAATTTATCTCGATAGTTTTGTGATTGTCCACGATTTGTAGTTTTTTAAAATGTGGTAAGTTTTTTTTATATGAGCTGAAAGGTATAAAAAATGTTATTTCAAAATTTATGGTGAGTAATTGATTTTTAAACCATTTTTCAATTTGAAGAAAATCTTTTTTAACTTTAATTTTAATCTTGTCCCAATCCACATTGTTATAATATTTGACCGTATCGTCTGCGAAGGTGATAATTTCTCCAGCTGTATCCAGAAGGAATGAGTTATTCACGTATAGTATGAATAGCAAGGGACCCAGAACGGTTCCCTGAGGTACACCGTATTCTAAAGTTCCTGGAGTGTTGAAGGTTCCATTTATGTTCACGATTTGTATTCGGTTTTCTAGATAGTTCCGAAATAGATCTAGCTGTAAGCCCCGTACTCCAATATCCTCCAAGGATTTGATTAGAAGCGAAAAACTCACTGTTTCGAAAGCCTTCGCTAGGTCTAGAAATACGGCAAGCGATGGTTTCTGGTCATCCAGGTCACAATAGATTTTTTCCATCAGTCGTGCTATTGGGTCTTGGGTTGAGATACCTTCTTGAAATCTATATTGCTTTTCAGATATGATTTTATATTCTTTTAGATAACACCTGACTCTTTGTTTAATGATTTTCTCGAATATTTTGGCAAAACTGGATATTAAGGATATAGGTCGGTAGTTTGTTGTAGCTAATTTATCACCTTTTTTGTATATTGGTTTTGCCACTGAGATTATAAAGTTCGACGGGACTTCTCCAGTATCGATTATAAGAATAATGAGAAATGTCAGTGGTTCTGCAATGAAATGTAGAATTTGTTTCAGTGTTTCTACCTTAATATTATCATAACCGGTTGCTTTCTTAGTTTTTAGATTTTTAATCACTGCTTTCATTTGTTTTTCATTGGTGTGTGAGAGATAGAGAGAATGTGTTACGCGTTTCCTTGGCGTTTTATAATTTACATCTGGAGTTATCTTTTTTGCGAGGTTTTCGCCCATGTTAATGAAGTTTTCATTGAATTCCTTTGATACATCCAGTGGGTTTGTTATAAGTTCGTTTTTGTTGTTTTTCATCATAGTAATAGTCGTTTTGTTAAAATATTTTGACTGCAATGTATTTATTGCTTTCCAAATGCCAAGTTGATTACTTTTATTATCGATCATTAGTTTCCTGTGGATTTTCTCATTTGGATGGTTTTCGAATTTCTTTCTTGTATCTATCATATTCTAGGTTAAGTTCTAGATTATTTGGGTTCAATTTTGTCAATGAGAATAATTCATTTTTGTGGTTAATTGATTTTACGATTCCAGGTGTTATCCATTGTTTTCTTTTTTGTTCATCATTTGGTATTCGTTTCGTAACTATACACTTTTCAATGTCATCGGAGACTATTTTCAAAGATGAGTTTGCACTTTCTTCAACCGTGCTTTGTTCATAAACGCAATTCCAATCTGTATCGTTCATAGTTTGTTTCAACTTTTTGTAGTTCATGTAGGAAATTTTATTTTGGTTATTTTCTGATTCACAATTTCTGTTTGGGACAATAATTTGTAGTACTATCGCAAAATGGTCTGTTATATCAGTAAGCACCACTAGTGGTAGGGTGTATTCATGGTCTGTTTTTTTTAATAGGAAAATATGGTCTAAGCATGATTTTGTGTTACCTTGGACACGGGTATAATTGTTTATCATGGATTCATATCCAAACTGATTGAGAACTTTTTTGAGTATGTCATAATGGTATGCCCCAAAACAAAAGGGCCGACCATCTGGCCAGACGAGGTGCAAAAAGCTCAACGATTGGACCAGAACCAATACTGGAAGTTTCGAGATCATGGATCGTCTCAACCATGAAGGAAATCCCGGAAGTAAAATTCTGGGAGGCATGAGACAATCGAAACTGCACATCGAAAGCATCTCTACCAGGAGGGCCAAGACTCTGCCCACACTGAGCAAAAAGGAAATCAAAATAGTGGTAGGGCTCCTCACGGGGCACTGCCATCTAAACAAGCACCTCAACATGATAGGTATCACAGACGATACTGAATGCAGGTGGTGCTTGGAGGATGAGGAGTCAGCCACCCACATCCTCACGGAATGCCCAGCACTGGCAGCAATACGGGAAGCGCACCCCGGGAGTATCGTTCTGAACCCGGAGAGTGTGAGAAAGGTATCAGTTAGAAGGCTGGCCTCCTTCGCTCGCGAAATATAATACCTTCAAAGCTGAACCGATTCCCAGCAGCAGTGGGTGCATAACGGGCCCGATAGAAAGGCCTACTTGCTAATGGTTCTGGCCGCCCACATACTCTCATTCTATCTTATATCTTGGTCGAATTAAATTTTCACTATATAAAAAGTATATGAGTCGAAACCTGTGGTATATTTTCTTGAAGATCGGTATAATAATATGATTCAAGATGGATTATATGGAGAAGAACTTCAGAAAGTTAAATATAAAATTATATGAAGAAAAGAAAATGAACTTTATCTCAAATGGTTAGGATTGTGAAATCAATATAATTCATGGATATCCAAAAATTATATTGTTTAATAAAATGAACTATATTTTTCAATTAATTTTTATTCCATTTATCCAATACAAAATCTATCATTATAGATATTTTGTCTATGTACAGGAGTCAAAACTACTTTGAGTAAAGTTTGATTTAATACGTCTTTTGAAGTGTATTGGATCAATACCATATACTCCCAGGATTTGTTTCTCACATCATCATATGCGAATCTCCAAATTATCATATGGTGGATTGTGTTTTGAGTTTCATCAATGAGTTACTTTCTTCATGATTTTTGCGTACATTCAGTAACAAAACTTCTAGGATAGTGATATATGAATTCTGTCATACTTATATTTCCACTGTTGCAATTCTCCTCTGGCTTCAGTAACTTCACAGCCTTATTCAATATATCACCACTGAGTTTTGCAAGTCCATTCTTGAGAATTCGGAGAAATGATCCATACGTTTGTTTTTTCAAGACATCCACCCTATAATCCACCAGTGGTAGCAGCTCCCATGATACGCAGACTGTTTCCAAATCCAAATTTACTAAGGAGAAACCTTTAATGATTTTTATTACTCTTTTATTTTGTTTGAATTCGATCGTTAATTTATGGTCTTTCAATGTTTCTGGAGTATTCGAGGAGTACAAATAGTCGGTAATCACTCCTTGGTATGTTAAAAACTGCTCCCACTCATCTTATAAGAACACTACCCGATTTACTTTATTTCCAGTAATTTCAATGCATGGAGAAGAATTGAAATCGTAGGAGAGATTCACAACCACAAATTTACTTTTTGATTTATTCAGAAGAAATATTTTCTCGCCCAACACTACATTTTCATTCAATGAATTTTCACTCGATATATCAAACGTAAAACCAATCTGATTCATTTCAATCGTCAACGGTTTGTTCTGCAATATTCCACTCAATATATTCAAAGAACGGATTTGGCAGGGATAACGTTGTAGAAGAATTGAGAAGGGGTTGGATGATTGACAACCGGTTGTTCCATCACTTGACCGATCATTCAACCATCTCTATACCATTACTTGACAAGTCATTCAACCTCCTCTATACCGTTACGTGACCAGTCATTCAACCTTCTCTAAACCGTTACTTGACGGGTCATTCAACTTTTCCCATACCGTTACTTGACCGGTCAGGACACCCCGGAATCTGGATCACGATTCGATCACCCAATAAGACTAACGTGAAAAAATTCAATCATATATGTAATATAACACAGTGGATGATGATGCGGCTCATTACAGTCAGTGACAGTCAATTACCTGTATTCGCTGCCAATGTACCAAAGAATACATCATTTACAGTTTGAACTGAAGCTGAAGATCTTCGTGAGAAAGATACAGAAAATAGGGAAATCGGTCGCAGCAGCTTAAAGGTAGAAAAACAAGTGAAATTGAAGCGTAAAAAGTGGAATATTAACTTTATAAAAATTTTGTTATAACATGTATCATATGGGTGTACATTGATGAAGTTTGTATGAAATTTTTTGTTGAGATGAAAAAGTATGGAATATATATAATATATATATATATATATATATATATATATATATATATATTGTTATGGTGGGTTGATTATATGATTATTAATTGTATGATTTTAAGAATTAATTTCATAGATTATAATTTCTGAAACCCTATCATAACAATTGAAAAACTCCGGCTATGTTATGTTACCTTTGTCCCTTTTTTAACCTCTTTTACTTTATCCTAGCTCAGTCAGGTGCGCCTATGAACATGTATGACTCCTTCAGTAGCAGGTTCCTGTAATCGGTGTTGCCGGCTATGGCACTATCGATTCGATCATAAAAGATGTTCAGTGGAGAAAAATAAAGTTAGAAATTGAAAAATAAACACAGGTTTGCAGAGAATAATCAAAGTAGTTGACTTTATTCAGATGAAAACTTAATTATACCCTACTCTGCGATAACTACCTTATACTAGCAAAACAATGTCAAAAAAAAATATAGTGCAGATTGATGTTTGTGATAATGAAAATTTTATGACGTATTATAAGTCTTTTGGGTATGGAATTTTATGATTGTTCAGCTCAAAATCACCAGTGGTTTAGAACACTTAAAGTTCTTGGTTTCATGTGAAAAGTTGCACTTAGGTGAGTTCAGTTATTGAATACCTTGTAGCTGCGTTTCAGTTGACGTTTCCAATCTTGTGGACGTATTTCTGGGATGTCAATGACAGCTCACCTGCACTCCTTCCAAGGATTTATTTTCTGGACCAGGTAGGTGGAATTTTTATTTTCTATGTGCTTCCTCCGATCAGCCTTTCAAGAAATCTTCCTCGTTCGGCAATTTTATATCAGGTTTTCTTATATTATGGGTGGAAGCTTCTTTTCACTTTCTCGACACTTTCTCAATCTTCCCCAGAACTTGTTATCTCGTTCCATGGCAACACTCACAAAAATTTTATTTTTCGCAGATTTCCGAGTTTGTATCACTTCCTACCGAATTATTTGCTATTCTGATTAATGTTAATGATTTTATGAATGATATCTAATTCTAACTCTTACATACTATTTACAGATTCATATAAAATATATTTTTTTCAATATCTGCCCTTACATTTTATTCTATATCAATACTTTTCCCACACAAACTCTTTCGAATCCCATTGGTGGGTTTTCTGTTCATGTGAATTGTCATACAGGATGTTCAAAGCTTATCTATACTTTGATCGTGCTTAAATTCAATATTTTCCATAAATTTCAATTTTGATATGGTTTAATCATGGATTTTTGTTGGATGTATTGTTGGATATATAATTTTGATACCAGAACTACGTCAGGAATGTTCTCTTCACAGACATGTATCGACTGGAGCATAGTATAAGGTAAAGAAAAATTGTAAAATAACATAGCAATAACGATACTAATAAAAATAACTAATAACAATAATGATAATTATAAGTTTAATTACTTTGCAACATTTCAAAACATAACAAATTCCCTAAATTCATATTCAATATTTTAATACTCGCTAGTAAAATTAATTCCTATAATTTTTTTTAAATTTTCGATTAGATTTTTATCATTATTGGTACTCCTTTCAATTATACTTTGTTCTATTATTTTTTCTATCTTTTCCTTTTAATGTTCTTTACATTTATATTGAATTGGATATTTTATTAATCTGAATCTCTCAATTCATTTACTTTTATTTTGTGCTATACTCTTTTGCTATTCTTTATTCATACATTATTAACTCATTATATTCATCTATAATTCATCAATATACCTTTATTTTGATTATTAATATACCTTCATTCTATTTATCAATATACCTTTATCATCATCATCATCATATTTCTTATAATATACTCCTTTAGTATTATTTTATTATCATTTCCACTTTCATTTCTCACACACATTCTTTTTATACACAAATTATTTTAATCTTCATTTCTTTTCATTTTTCTTCAAAATTCACATTATTTATTACCCATTTCTATATTTTTTTCATAATCTATGTTGTTTTTCACTTTACTTCATCTACTTGATCTGTACCAATGATTGTAGCAACTTCCAACTTCTCAGTATTCTTTATTGTTATTCAATATTATTGTTTTCTTTCCTGAAATATCCACTCATGTGTTGTTTTTGTTTCCTCCAATATTTTCTCTCATTGATATATTTTTTTCGTTATGTTTGTTTTCCATTTTATTTTATTTTATTCGTATGTTTCTGAAACAGTACCTATCTATCAAATTATTTTTTAACTTTTTTACTTTTTTATTCCTTAACTTACATATTAAATTTGTTAACCTATAATTTATTATTACCTAATTTTTCTATTTATTATTTGTCTCTCCTCCTATGGAATCTTGCTTGTTTTATTGCTACAAGTATATTTTTTATATCACACATTTTCAATTGAAATTTTTCATTAATATTTTCAACTATTTTCATTTTCATAATTTCAAATTTTTCCTGTTTTTGATATTCAAATTTATCCAAATTCTTTCCCATTTTTATTTTTGACATTTTACTATCCATTATTATCATTTTTTCATTATTTGTATTACTTTCTTCCATTTCAAAAATTCTATTCGCCCTGTAAATGTCATTGATTTGCATTACTATTATTTTTCATTTATGTTCCCTTCTTGCAACTCAAATTTTTTGTTAGCCACGTACATGTCATTCATTTTTATTATAATTATTTTATCATTTCTGTCACCTTTTTGTAACTCAAAATTCATTTTTGCCATGTTTCTGTCATATATTTTCATTTTTGTTACTTTATCATTCATTTTCCCCTTTTGCATCTGAAAATTTTTATTGTTCCCATTCATATTATCTATAAACTCATTATTTTTGTGATCGAGATTCATTTTTGTATTCTGTACCACCTGACTTTGTTTATCATCTTCTTTTAAACATTTTTATTTTTCCTGATTTTGATTTTTATTTGTATTCAAGTTACTTTTTTCTTTTATATTGAAAATTTCATTCTCTACTGTAATTAATTTTATATTAGTATCTTTCTGAGTGTCCAATTTTTTTTTAATCATATTTATATCTTTCCTAACTTTTTCATTGTTATTGTTTATATTCACTGTGATATCTTTTATTCTTTTGTTATTTTGTTCCACTTGATTATTGATAGTAGATATTTCTTGAGTTATAGCTACATAAAATTCTTCATTATTTTGTACTATTTTTAATTCAAATTGTTTGTGCATTTGTAATCATTCTTCTTAATTTTCTTCAGATTTTGATTGCATTTTACTTTCCACCCTTTCCATATTCTCTTTTATATCTTCAATTTTTCCTCTTAATTCATTCTGCATACTTCCCATATTTTCTTTCACACCCTTTATATTTTCTTCCAATTCTTTTATTTCATTTTTCAAACTTTCTTCCATTTCATTCTTCATATTTCCCATTTTTTCTTCCATCCTTTCCTCCATTCTTCCCACACTTTCTCTCATTCCATCATTCATTCTTTCTATTTGCTCTTCCATTTCATTTCTCATACTTGCTGTATTTTTTTCTGACTTTTCATTCATTCTTTTCATTTTTTCTGAGTTTTCTTTTATTTCATTTTTAATTCATTTTTCATACTTGCCATATTTTCATTCATACTTGCTGTATTCTCATCCATTTTCTGCGAGGTTTCATAAAAATTTTTATACATACTTTTCATGTATTCCATTATTAGTTGAAAGTCACTGTCCCTTTCTGTCCTTTCACTTTTTATTTCACTCCCTCTCACATTGCTACTCTCTCCTTGTTCCTGATCACCTCTCTCTCTACCTTCAGCACCTTCTTCCAAACCAACTTTTTTACCATCTCTCAAATCCATTTTCTCCACACTTATATAACTATGTCAATGCAAAATTCTAAAATGTCAACTTTTTATTTTCCCTGTATAAATATTTTTGATTTCGAAAAATATTTTTGTTTTCAATTTTAATTTGTATCTAATTTTCATTCAGGCAATTCAGCTCCGCGTTGGGCGACAGTTGTAAGGATGGGTTGTTCATATGATTTATAATTTATATGATTTTAAGAATGTATTTCATAGATTATATTTCTGAAACCTTATCATAACAAATAAAAATACCTCCGGCTATGTAATGTTACCTTTTTCTTTTTCAAAACCCTTTTTACCTTATCCCAGCTTAGTCAGGTACGCCTATGAACATGTATGACTCCTTCAGTAGCAGGTTCCTGTATGGCACTATCGATTCGATCATAAAAGATTTTCAGTGGAGAAAAATAAAGTTAGAAATTGAAAAATAAACACAGGTTTGCAGAGAATAATCAAAGTAGTTGACTTTATTCAGATGAAAACTTAAATATACCCTACTCTGCGATAACCACCTTATACTAGCAAAACAATGTCAAAAAAATATAGTGCAGTTTGATGTTTATGATAATGAAAATTTTATGAAGAAAGTTTGAACGTATTATCAGTCTTTTGGGTATGGAATTTTATGATTGTTCAGCTCAAAAAAATAACCAGTGGTTTAGAAGTTCTTGGTTTTATGTGAAAAGTTGCACTAGGTGAGTTCAGTTATTGAATACCTTGTAGCTGCGTTTCAGTTGACGTTTCCAATCCTGTGGACGTATTTCTGGGATGTCAATGACAGCTCACCTGCACTCCTTCCAAGAATTTATTTTCTGGAATATTTTTTTTCTATGTGCTTCCTCCGATCAGCCTTTCAAGAAATCTTCCACGTTCGGCAATTTTATATCAGGTTTTCTTATATTATGGGTGAAAGCTTCTTCTCAAATTCAGTACGTGGCTTCACTTTCTCGAACTTTTTCAATCTTCCCCAAACTTGTTATCTCGTTCCAGGGCAACACTCACCAATTTTTATTTTTTCACTGATTTCCGAGTTTGTATCACTTCCTATCGAATTATTCGCTATTCTAATTAATGTTAATGATTTCATGAATGATATCCAATTCTAACTCTTACATACTATTTACAGATTCATATAAAATATATTTTTTTCAATTTCTGCCCTTACATGATATCAATACACTATATCAATACTTTTCCCACACAAACTCTTCCGAATCCCATTGGTGGGTTTTCTGTTCATGTGAATTGTCATACAGGATGTTCAAAACTTATCTATACGTTGATCTTACTTTAGTTCAATGTTTGCTAGAAATTTCAATTTTGATATAATTCAATCGTGGATTTTTGTTAGATGTATTGTTGGTTATAGAATTTTGATATCAGAACTGCTTCAGGAATGTTCTCTCCACAGACATGAATCGACTAGAGCATAGTATAAGGTTCTACAGTAGTGATAAAAATAAAGAAGATTGTAAAATAACATAGCATTACCGATACTAATAAATTAACTAATAATAATAATGATATTATAAGTTTAATTATTTGCAACATTTCATAACATAAATATATATATATATATATATATATATATATATATATATATATATATATATATATATATATATATATAAATATATCTGAAGGTTTGTTTGAATAATTTTTTGATGTTGGGGTGTTTTCTTACACTTGGAAGAACAATTCTTATCATGAGAACTTTGAATGCGTGTGGAAGAATAAATACTCAAAACCCGCATATAACGAAATTTCTTGAAAAACAAAACGCAATCACATCGGGATATTCTAAAAAAATATCCATATATTATAAAACTAGGTAGCATCACACAAACAAGTTATTCTTTGTTGAATACAACCTGATAACAATTGAATAGGGTTGAGTGGACGGCCAGAAAACGCTTCCTCCTTCCAGAAACGGAAGAGGGGGACGTAGTCTGTATTGGATTTCAGGCCATGGAAAAATCACTCATATTTCAATATTTGGAGACGAAAGATAAAAATACGATGACAATTTCAAATTTATTATGACAACTATCAACTATTGTTTTCCATGTACAGGTTGAGGTAATATATCTTAAGGAACTTACAACTATCGTATTATATATTTCAACACTCCCCCGTAAGGCAATAGTTAAATTACTTCTGGATGACCAAAACCCCTCTCACAAAATTCATGCTTTGGTTTCTAAAGAGGCTCAGTACAAATATCTGCTATCATTTCAGATGTATGCCATAGCCTGAAATCCAATACAGACTGTATTGGATTTCAGGCCATGGAAAAATCACTCATATTTCAATATTTGGAGACGAAAGATAAAAATACGAAGACAATTTCAAATTTATTATGACAACTATCAACTATTGTTTTCGATGTACAGGGTGAGGTAATATATCTTAAGGAACTTACAACTATCGTATTATATATTTCAACACTCCCCCGTAAGGCAATAGTTAAATTACTTCTGGATGACCAAAACCCCTTTCAAAAAATTCATGCTTTGGTTTCGAAAGAGGCTTAGTACAAATATTGCTATATTTCAGATGTATGAAGATATTCCAACAAAATTAACGAATTTACTATTTTTCCGCTATATTTTTCAACCAAAAGCTCCCTGTAAGGATTCAAATTCATCTTGATGGTGATAATGGGTCTAGAAATACCATTCGTGTTCGTGATATATCCGTGGATTACACCTATCCCAATAAATAGACTAAACACCCTCCGTAGATCACGCCAATACCGCGACGCGTATATATAAAGCACGCGCGAGTGTTACCTGCGCCAGCCAGCGACTCTCGAGAAAACATTTTCATCGAGCCAACTGGCTAGGTACAAACGCCGTGAGAGAATTCAGTCATCCGATAGAAGCCAGAGAAATCAGTTCGTTCGAGACAAAAGCGGCCGCAGCCATCTGACGTCATCCGACTGACGTCACATCACGTGGATTGCTACCTAGGAGAATTTCACAAGCTAGGTAATTATGCTGTGAGCCGAGCACATTCAGTCATCCGCTAGAAGCCAGAGACAGCAGTCCAGTCGAGACAAAAGCGCACGCTGCGAGCTGACGTCATCCGGCCGACGTCACACCACATGGATTGACAGCAAGGAGAATTTTTATAAGCTGGGTAATTATACTAGGAAAATATAATTTGTATCTCGATCGACAGAGTCCACAAAACGGCGCGTGCCTATAATTCGGTCGAGAGGAATCCGCGAAAGAGGGGGTTTCGAAATATTTCAAAGATTCATTAGCTTGCCGAACCTAGCAGAATCAGTCACGCGTCCGACCACTAGTATCCAGAGTGTGAGCCAAATACCGAAGCAGTCCACTACCGTCACGAGTCTTGCCGACCAGCTTGCCGAAGCAGTGAGATCGGAGTTTGGGTAAATATGTTATCTCAGGTGAAAGATATCGAAGATAATTGTAAGTACCACAGGTGCGGAGTGCGCATGATCGAACCATAGCCGTAAGAGGCACATATTCATTTCAATGCAGCGCTGGTAATTTCTGCATACGAGTTCGTACGATACCCCCCTCCGCATGAGCTGTTTGGTTGCTAATTTCCCCGCTTGCTTGAAAATCCCCTTCCCGTTTCTTCTGTATATAGTGCTTGCCATATTGTTTATTTGTTGTGATAACTTGAGGCTGCCATCAGCCGCCCTGCCTGTATTTCTTTCATCAATATACCTGTTTATCCTTGTTTTCAGAGTATTCGTTCATTTACTATCTTGAGTAGGTTCGAAACCCAATTAAAGGCAATTAAAGCCTGCCTTGCGGCCCCCTAACATTGTCACGACTATACTGACTCCTGGAGTGTTTTTCTTCACTGAGACTGCCCGGAGCAAAAGTGGCCTTTTCCACTATAAACCAAAAGGCGGCGCCCAAGGGAAAACCGAGAATAGTGAAAGGCGGCAAAGTTTGATAGTAGGTGAAGAGACCCCTTTACAAGATGAATTGCTTCCTTGGTAGAATCACTCAATGCCATGTACTCAGCTTCACTTGAAGACATTGCTACTGTGCATTGTTTTCTGCATTCCCCAGAAATGGCAGCATTCGGCAATTTGAATACAAATCCATTGAAGGATTTTCGCTAGCTTAATCGGCATCGGCGAATCCGGTCAATTCATTTTCCCTGCTCTTAGTGTAAACGATTCCCAAATTTGCAGTACCTTTGAGATACCGAGTACATGCTTCACAGCCTGCCAGTGTTCAGCAGAATATTTTGTATTGAATTGGCTCAAGTAGGAGCAAGCAAAAGATATATCAGGTCGGGTCATAACGCACAAATACATTAGACATCCAATTACCTGCTGATATGGAACATTTTCTATGAGATTTTGCAAATTGTTCTCGAACCTTACATAAGTATCCAAGGGCGTGCCAACTGGATTACAGTCTTGCATTCCGAATTTATTCAACAAATCAATAACATACTGCCTCTGACTAAGGGTTACTTGCCCTTTTTCCTTGTTATGAGCGATCTTCATTCCAAGGCAATGACTAGTTTCACCCGAGTCTTTGATGCGAAAATGTGATGAAAGTTCTTTGATTACCTTCTCTATTCCGTGCTGGTCATTGTAGAACAGGAAACAATCATCAACATATAATGCCAATATTATGATAGGAATGTTTTGTATCTTTGTTGTTTGTTGTTTTGGCATGAGTTTCTGAAAACCGAATACAGAGAACTCATCAATGCTCTTATTCCTCGCACGTGCTGACTGTTTAAGGCCATTATAGCCTTACTTTGCTGTCCTCCCAGACAACAATGAAACCTTCTGGTTGAGCCATGTAAATATTTCTTTCCAGGTATACATAAAGAAAAGCTGCGACCACGTCCAAGTACTTCATTTCCAGATTATACTGAACAGCAAGTGCAAAAAAAAATAATGAAACAGGAGAAAATGTTTTTGAATAATCCACAAATTGAAATGAACTATTTCTCCATTGGAATCTCGTTTCAATTTGAAAATCCATTTACATTTCATAATATTCTTCCCACTGGGTTTGTTTACTAGATCCCATTGCAGCTTTCCATCCTTTACAATGTTCACCAGAAAATGCTTCTGTCGTGGATTGAGGTTCACTGACAGAATTGCAGATTGTCTGATAAAGCATAAAATCTGGATAGGCTCTTGTCGTTTTGGATACCTTGGCTCTGCATGTGAATTATCATTTGCACTGAGGTTATATTGTTGTGAGATATCTTTTTCAAGGTGGTCTTCAACTTCGACATTTTCTTCGCTATTTCCGTGAAAATTGTCGTATTTTGACCATGAATCTGCATCTAAAGGCAATAATTCGTTAAGCGGAATACTGTGCATGACTTCTTTGGTACCTTGCTCAGAATTTTCAAATGTATTTTCCAGGAATATGCCGTCTGGTTACTTCCTTGGTTGTTGGATTGAAATGTCGAAAAGCTTTGGACTCTTCTGAATATCCAACAAGAATAAATTTTTGGCTTTTGGGATCTAATTTCTTCCGTTTTTCATCAGGAACATGAGCATATGCCACACACCCGGAAACTCGAAGATGACTTAGATTAATTTTACATCTTCTTTTTTCCGGTGTAATTCCTGGAAAAACTTCAGTGGGGGATCTGTTAATCAATTGAACTGAATGAAGTGTTGACCGCCTCCGCCCAAAAACGTTGATCACAAAAATATTCATTTATCATTGAGCGTGCTTTGTCCATAATAGTTCTATTTATACGCTCAGACACACCATTTTGTTGTATACTATAAGGCTCCGTGAGCTGATGTTGAATACCAGCAGAGTTCTTCAATATACATTGAAAAAAGTTGTTGGTAAATTCGGCTCCGTTATCACTGCGTATTCGCTTCAGTTTTTCACCACTTGCAGTCTCGACTCGATTTTCGAATTGTTCGAAACTGGCATTGGCCCACAAAGATCCATATGTACACGATCCAATTTTTTTATTTGACAGTTTATGTTTTTAACTTTTGAAAGGTTGACGGGAATGCTTTCCTTGAATACAGGGTTCACACTGAATGTTCGCAGTTTCGTTGCTGAAAATAATTCCATTCGCTAATCCATCCCTCAATAGTCGCATGCTCACTATATTGAGGTGTCCAGTCTTTTGTGCCACAAAAGGTGTGCACTTGTTGCCATATTTGCGAATTCCTTAATATCGAGGAGATATATGCCCCCCATTTCAGTAGCGGTGGGTTGTATTTCACCCTCTATATTACTACTGTCGGAGTCGGATTTTGCAACAATTTTTGTCAAAAACTGTCACATAACCTTTGGAGACTAGTTGACTCACTGATAAGAGTTCGGAAGCAAGGTGTGGAACATATGTAACCCCAGAAATCATTTCGATTCGTGAATCTGATTTCAACTTGACAGGAACATCACCAATTCCTTCACTGTATAAAGTCTGATTATTAGCAAACAAACTATTATTTGATTGGTTTGTATAATTGACTAGGCGTTCTTTGTGGTGGATCATGTGCGTAGATGCTCCAGAACTCTGTTGGTTCGTCTGGCATCCTAATGCAGTGAGCAGAACTTTATCCTTGGAATGTTTATCCTGTTTCTTCTCAGGCTTCTTATAAGAGGAACTTGGAAGAGATATTTTTTTGGTACAGTTTTGCTTGTAATGACCTGTAGAACAACAATTCCGAAACCACGGATTTTTATGTTTAGGTACTAAGCCATTGTTATGTTTGGAATACAATGCTTGCTTTGAAGAATATCGTTCATTTTTTCATTTGGTGTCCCGAAGTAGCTTCGATTTGATGAAGTCACTTGTAATGAGCACACCTGAATATTCAATAGCCATCACCATCGGTTTATAACTCTCAGGGAGTCCTTGAAGCATCATGGCGCCAAGAAGTTCATCGTCGACAGGTTTTCCAATTGAATTCAATTTTGGGAATCGTTCATAAATTCATTTACAGAATCTTCCATTTTATGGAAATTCTCGAGCTTGATGGAATAAAGTGATCTGAGCGATGTTGTCTGCCTATTCAGCCCTTTATCTTCGTAAGCTGATTGTAACTTCGTCCAAGCTTCTTAAGCTGTATTTGTTGCTCTCACATGAAAATAGCAGTTCTGTTGAACCATAAGACATAATTTAGTTAATGCTTTCTGGTCATTTCTTGTTTTAATCGGAGCAGTAGATGTATCATCTTCAGATATTCACAATGGCAGATTTCATGTTTCAGGAACATACTCATAGCAAAGACCAATCATTATAATTTTCATCTCCTCGTAATTTCTCGAAGTATGGCAATGAATTTGATTACCCTTCTGCAGAATAGTAGTTGGTGAGCTCGTTAGGCATGATATTAGCCAAGCCTTTCTTCTAAACACCAATTTTGTGGAATTGTATATTTTTTCACCTCAATTGAAATAGTGAACTATTTATGCACACGTATCTGGGCCCAGAGCCTATTGGATTTCAGGCAATGGAAAAATAACTCATATTCCAATATTTGGAGACGAAAGATAAAAATACGATGACAATTTTAAATTCATTATGACAACTATCAACTATTGTTTATCATGTACAGGGTGAGGTAATGTTTCTTGAGGAACTTACAACTATTGTATTATATATTTCAACAGTCTGAACTCCGCCCTTTCCAGATATTGATAGCTCTGTATATTCTGGAATGAAGGCTTTTACCATTATCATTATTATTAACAATTGAAAGTGTTTTTTGTGCAACTCACACTCTTCTAAAAAACGTAAGTGAATATTGTTTTCGTAAATCTTCATTTTTCTTCAGGTGAATCTTCAATCACTAAACAACCACTCAATCCCATCGAAAAGGAAGGATCGTTAAATCAAAATTTGGTGAGGCAGTCTTAGTTGAACTGGAAGGCGGACAAGTGGTGTTTTTTCCTCAGCGAGTTACCGGAGCATACCGACCATATATCGAATTTTTCGCAGGAAAAAATTACAGTTTGGTGTTTCTGGGGTGCGCTGATACAGGATAGCAGCATCCTATGGTATCATTCGGAATTGTGGAATTGTGGACAAATTGAGACAGGGAAAGGATGAGTTTTATTTTTGTTTTTTTTGTTGTTTTGAGTTGTAAATTAACTACAAAAAAATAATGTAGTGAAATCTGAAAATTTACTTGCTCATGAAACGAGTAAAAAAATATTCGATACATTCATTAGTAGAGGTTCAAGTCCCAAGAGTAGTTTCGGATCCCACTATAGAAGGTAAGGTCCCAATGATCTTAACTCGTACAAGTTTTCATTAACTTCCGAGGGTTGGTCAAACAACTAAGAAAGCGGTTAAAAACAAAAAAAATTAGTAGAAATACTTTTGTATGGATGAATCGATTAGTTTATGCAATAAAGAAATTCGTAAAAATAAATTACTCGTGGGCCATTTTAAGCATTTTCGAAAATTAATTCAAGCCAGACACATTGGGGAGAGGGTTTTTGCTGAATCAAAATTAAAAGATAGGGTCGAGTGGGAAAATAGTGTATCGAGTTTCTTCAACAGTATTAGGACTGGTATCATTATAAATTTACGTCATAAAGACTGGGACAATTTCTGAAAGATGCTTTCATAAGATTCAAAAATAAAATAAAAAACA
This sequence comes from Gonioctena quinquepunctata, assembly GCA_018342105.1. Classification (NCBI taxonomy): domain Eukaryota; kingdom Metazoa; phylum Arthropoda; class Insecta; order Coleoptera; family Chrysomelidae; genus Gonioctena; species Gonioctena quinquepunctata. Next base: position 157,116 of record JAFIRS010002955.1, read on the forward strand.
AATTCAGGAGATTTTTCAATGATGAAAGTTAATGTGAATATTTGTGGGGAATTCGTTAAGAATGATTCGTGAGGGAACAAAATTTCAGATTTAAATATTTAAATACAAAAACAGCATGATTGATACTTCGACGGATTTAAAACGTTGGTTCTGTTACAATATGTACGATAAATTTTTTTTTTAACTTGGCGAGTTTCTGGAACGCGATTCAGAGTGGGCTCTGAGTGAAATTATTTCATTGGAAGTGAATACAATCAAAATGGGCAATGGTTCGTCCTTCATTGAATCACCTAATTAAAAAAAAACACGCATGTGTCGATATTAAAACTATTGTTCAGCGTGTTTTTATCAACGCTTTATTTTCAGCAAAGAATAATTCAAATGCTCCCAGCTCATATCCACAGTAAGTACCGTCTTGAATAAAAAGAATGTTGAAACACCCATGCCTATAAAACAAAATTCAAAATTTGAAAATGCCAATACCCTTTCTGTCAACGAATACTCTTTGGAATTGAATGTGAGTCATTTTTCACAGTAGTGCCGTTACGTCTAACGGAAATTAAGCAATCTGAGGGGATGACGCCCCTCAGATTGCGCAAACAAAATAAATATTTTTCCAAATTGAACAATTTTGATGCTTCTCCAGTTGATGATTCAGATCAAGTAACCTTATTGTTGGATTAAAGATTTGTCTAGATTATTATCCTCTCAATTGAATAAAAATTACCACAAGACATTTTTGTACGATAGATGTCTGAATTATTCTAGTAGTGAACCGAAATTGAGTGAACATGAAACACTGTGCTTCCAAGTGAATAAATAAAAAATTACCTTTCCAAAATATAAACATGATGAATTAAAAAAAAATACATACAAACAAGCAGCTCCGTTCGACACTTTGAATGTCTATTGGAGAATGAAAATAATACAGTGTCGATCAAAACGCGTAACTATCAGAAACATATTGCTTACAGCGCAGACTACTATGTGAAATATGAATAGGATGATTCGCTATCATTTTTCAATAGCTATCGAGGTGAGGATTGCATGGACTGGTATGCGAATGAAATATCGCGATAAGCTGTTGAAATTCAATCAAAAATCAAAACAATTGTACCGATGATTGAAAATCGAATAATGCGAAGCAACTATCTGTCATATTTGTGAGAAACCTTTCACAGATAAAGATGTAATTGTCGCCGACAACCAGCATTTCAATGGAGCTTTTCGCGGTTACAGCCATCAAGCATGTACACTAATTTTTCGAAAATTGTTCGTAGCTCCCGTCCTTTTTCATAATTTAAGCAGTTATGACTGTTCCTTCATTAAATCCCAACTGAGCAAAAAAGGTCGTTGAGTATTTTACGTGTGAGTAAGGAAAATGTATTTCATTTACATTGTACGATGATGTATATAGAAATTTGATTCATTGACTCTTACCGCCTATGGAAGCATCTTTGGATGAATTGACATCCCTAATGGAGCGACAAGATTTTTAAACAAAAAAAATAGGAATACAGTTATTTGAATGGAGATAAATTCGCCCTTTCTCACCAAGAAGGGTGTATTTTCCTACGATTATATAGATTCCATGAACAAATTTAATGAAACAGCCTCACCTTCCAAAGAAAGTTTTTACAATAAATCAAATGGCGAACATATCACTGACGAGAAATATAATCAAGCGAAAAACATATGGGAACAATTTGAAATGACGGACTCAGGTCATATCCAGACCTATAATTTGAAAATAGACGTCTTGATATTAACCGACGTTTCTGAAAATTTCGCAAAAAATGCATGTCAACTTATGGTGTAGACACCGTATTTCACCATTTCCGGATTTACATTCGATGCTATTCTTGGATGACGTTGATATGCTAATGTTTGTAGAACATGCAATACGTGATGGAGAGGGAAACATTCTCGATTGAATATTGAATAGAAATATTTTTCTGTGAATTGAAAAATCCACGATAAAAATGAAGTTATTGTTAGTGAATATCTAACTACCCTCCCGGCTGAAGCCACGCTGGACATTGAACTACATCTGATAGATATTGAAAAAGGACCCTAACTAAAAAGAAAAAATCTGAAAGTGAAAATTTTCATTTTTATTCAGATAGTTATTTGATTTTCTATTCCAGTCTTCATTAAGAATGCATATAGATCAATGAGGCAGAGTAGAATGTTTTCCATAGAGAGTACTACAGAAATCGAACAATTTTTTTCAAATTTTTGTTAACGATATTATCATGATATAATTCAGGCCGAAGATCTCATAACAGACGTATATCAAAATATAGATTTTTGATGTCACTGTTGTTTATCTGAGGCTTTTACTGCATGATACTAATTGTTGTTGTTAACGATCATTATCATGATATAATTCAGGCCGAAGATCTGATAACAGACGTATATCAAAATATAGATTTTTGGTGTCACTGTTGTTTATCTGAGGCTTCTACTGTATAATACAATTTTTATGTTCTCTATATTCATCATGTACCATCCTATATATATATATATATATATGACATATATGATATATATATATATATATATATATATAAATATAATAAAGTCCTGGAGTTCTGGAGTACACTTGAAATAGTGTCCTTGAGTTATGATGTTATTTTCATCAAAATCGATTAATTCATTTCCGACTATTCATATATATATATATATATATATATATGAATAGTCGGAAATGAATAAATCGATTTTGATGAAAATAACATCATAACTCAAGGACACTATTTCGAGTGAACTCTAGGACTTTATCAGCTAATATTCCATAATGTGCCTGAAGACTACAATGAAGAGGATTCGAATGCATATTCAAAGCTTTTATAATTGACTAATGCTCATCTGAATTCGTCGGAACATATAAAGGGCAGTAAAAGGAGGAAATATACGGATATAATACTTTACTTTACTTTTTCCGTCGAAATACCACAGGCGAAGGACCATCTTAAATTAAGCGACAAAACATGATGACCTTCAATAGCAAACCTCTAGAATATATTTACTGGGATAATCCGAACGAATTGTGTGAACGTTCCAAGTTGCTGATAGCCTCGAACAGAAGCGGTCTGGGACCAAAAAAGTTACCGGGAGAAAATGGCGAGAAAACAGCCTACCTATTTTTAAACCACCTAGTAAATTAAACATACAAATCAAATTTTCAACTATTTTTTTTATTACGGCTTTGAATGTAGGTAACAAGTATAGAAACTAGAAAAAAATGAAACATTTACCCTTTATAAAAAATAAATGGTTTCAGTTTTATTTAGAAATTTAATAGGAACAGTATTTAAGTAGATACTCCAAGAATCAGATATAATCATTTTACAAATTGTACTCGACATTTCAACCATATTGAAAACCCACGTTCTGAAAGTAAATTTAAAATATAAAGTGAGGAATGAAGTATTATGAACGTATTGAATTTATCTTTCTGCGACTTGAAAATTAACAATTTTTCATATTGATGCTCATGGAAAATTGAAATGACTGTATCAATTTATTACAGATAAAAGCTTGATATTTAGGATACTAGGAATTAAAACTAAACAATGAGCATTTTTCTCATTAAATCAGTTTTTGGGCAACTTTGTCAATAATTTCATCGGAATTTAGACTATTGAAAATGTTGTTGCATGAAACACTGTAAATTTTCTTGGGATAAATGATTCCTAGATGATTTTTTATAATTTCAACTTCTCTCACATGACACTTGAGTGAAGAAAAGAGTTATAAGCTATTCATAAGCTAAAAAAAGATGTATGTCGTGGCATACAAATTGTACATTCGTTATTGACCTACGCAAAATGATAATTATTATAACTTCTGGTTCCCCACCAATGATATCTGGAAATACTTCATTATTTCCAATTCCCCCATTTCATTATTGATTCGATGTCGGAAAAAATATTCCTCAAAAATTTTTAAATTTTTTATGCGATAATGGAAAAAGTTTGTGAGACCTTCATATGGACGAGAAGATGAACGAGAACATGTAATGAAAACAAAGCAATAATATCACTCCAAATGAACAGAGTATTTTGAATTCCGAAACTCAGAATTACTGACAAGTATGATTAGTGGGTAGTTCTCACGTGTAACCGATGATCTGGAGAACTAGCATTCGGATGAGACCGTGGATGGCGTATAGAAATAAAATGTCTTTTCGAGTGAAGTCGAGAGAAACGGGTTCATTGCCATGTCCTCTTGGTTGACACGAAACAAGGCAGTTTTCTTGTCTTGTTTCAACAAGAGGCATCAATTACCAAGCTTGCCGCACAAAATGTCACTTTTACTTCCCACTAACACTAATATACTACTGGATATGTGAACCCTTCAGTAGCTGAAAGTGAAACTCAAGTCGATAATTTTTTTTTCAAGCAGAAATTCAATAGTTTTTGTTCGTATTTACTTCAATCAGTCAAGGCATCGCCGCTTATAGGTTCCCTAGGTATTTCAGCTCAAACGTCATGACGCAAAGTTTTCTAAGATATCGTCAGCTGCTATGCATCCATGGGAACTACTAATTTTCAGAACCTGAACAAACATTTAATTTTTGTATCGAGATTTCGTTCTCCTAGAAACTTGGATCGGCTCGAATCCAAATCTAAAAATAATAAATATTCAGCTACATGGCTCAGTTGAATATAGAAAAATGCATTCGGTTTTAGCTACAACATTTCGAAATGAATGGATTTTTTTCTCAGTCCTTGGCGACCTAATAGTATCCTCAAGTTTTTTCACACTTTTTTCGTCATGACACACTTTTTTGTGGTCTATATATCAGAGCCAGCAATTCATATGGGTAATTGAATTAGTCAACAAAAAAATATTTAAAAATGAGTTCAGCTATTTTTGAACGGAAAATGGTATATTTGAAAACATATCCATACTTATGAGACAACTATTCATTTGTAAGATGTTATACAAAGCTGTTCTAAATTTCATATTGAAAGTGACATATATTTCGGGGCCATACTCTTAGCGCTGACAAACAAAAAGTAAAAACCTATTGGCTCTATTCCACATGTTATGCTATATATGCTCCTATATACAATACAATATTCTTTCGGTCAATATACAGAAAAGGCCTGCCTTCTTCTGCAGGTAAACTAAATTTCGGTAGATAGTGATTAACTACGTTAGATAATGATTGGATAGCAAAGTTAGGTTAAGTTGAGTAGAGAACGGTTAAATAATGATTTGAATACGAGCAACTTGATTGAATTAGATTAGGTCCTCCACTTCTGCGGTAGGTTGGTCCTAGTCTTAGATCTCCCCATATTTCACTTCAACTTTATAATCCGGTCAAAATAGACATTTACCCTTGCATAAATTCCAAAGAAGCTGAAAATTCCATGAACGTTAGAGACACCATTATAATGGATTTGTGGAAAGTCCCCATATCGATACTATATGTGCAAAAAAAATTATGCAAGGTCAAAATTCGCAAAAATGGGTTTCTTGGATTTTTTAGCGAAACGGTTAGTTTTATAATCAAAATAGACTATGCAATTATCTACAAAAATTGCCTTTACACTTTTTTTCTTAAGATTCGCCATTTCTGAGAAGAAGGGATTCCAAAATTTACTAAAGTTGTATTCTCCATAATATGCACGTTTCCAGCCACCTATGAGGTGTACTTGGTGGGTTTTTTTGCCGTGGTTTCCCCGGTAGGCCTACTCCACGGTCTATTTTAATGAAGTTTAATGAAATGTCCGGTCTTCTCATTCAACTTCTTCTCCTTCTCTTCCTCCATCTTCTTATTCTTCTTCATCTTCCTGAGTCGACGTAAATTGTTGTAACAGCGATACATCAGTTGTTTCGTCGTTGATGTAAGGATCTTCTTCTGTTGGAGATTCAACATTTGAACACGACTGGCCTTGACAACTGGTGCATGCTGGTGAACAAAATAAGCCTACTTTTTTGCATACGCATTTCGAATTATCCCCCTTTTTGCATTGCAAAAAATAGTATTGAGGAGCTTTTCTGGTGCAGGTGGAAGTAGAGTGTGGATCGGTTTCCAATACATTATTAATTAGCTTCCAATCCCTCTTCTGGGTTCAGTTGATTACCAAGCCACACTTGAACCTGGTTATATACCCGATAATAATGTTGGTGAGCAGAAGCCGAGGTTAAAGGAACAAAAGCTAATTGCATACGTTTTTTATTACGTGTATTTTGCAAAAGATAAGTATACAGAAAAAAGAAAGCGAATTCCGTTGGTGATTAGACTTTCTGGAGCAGAGTTCATATCTTCAAAAACTTTCGCACATGTTATTAAATCGTGTTTTTCAAACAATTTTAAAACTGTTGTTCACCCCTCGGAACATTGATTGTTGTATCACAGCCAGTCATAGCATGTAAAAATAGAATATGATTTTTACATTTAGGATAAGCCGATAAACTCGCATTTGAAAAAAATTCCGATGGTTGTTGAGCCTTGCCTGGTTTTAAAAATAAATTATTTTTTCAATTGGAGTTCGAGTGGTGAGTAATACCAACAGATCAACTTCTTCACCAACAACAACATTTGCATCAGTTGGATTGTATTGATTTATTGCGGTTTCTATAATGAGTACATCAGCATCATTGTCAGCTTGCTTGACTAAATATGTTCAGTGGTAAATTTTTTTTTACCATTGTATGAACGAGATTAATTATGATGTTTGACAGAAATTGTTTTTGGCTAGTTGGGACTGTCATAAGTTGGTCAAAGAGAATATCAGAAGATGCCATGTTTTTGCCACAAGGCGACGTTGTTCTGCGGCTTTTATATTTTTTGTAAAATCGGTATAGCCATCAAATACTACGGGTACGCTTTGACCAAAATGTCTGCGTATATATTGAACATATTTATCTGAGATGTTGCTGAATGTATCTTCTCGATACCAGACCACACGGTGCAATAAATATCCTCCATCGACAGTATATGTAGCATTTATTTGTCAATGTTTACTTTTGAAAACATGCATAATGGCTGATTTTTGTGCTTTCGCCTTCCAAGCTCATCGAATAAGGACACTGGGTAGGGAGTCAATTCATATTCAAAATATTTTCCAATTTTATCGTCAAAATCCATAATAATACTCATGCGTTGAAATAATAACACAGGGTCCACAGGTAATTTATCATCATTATTTTTATGGTACTACTAATAGCTAGAAGAGGAATGAGTTTATCAGCACGTTTGAATTTAATATTATCAAATGTCAGTCCTGTCATTTTAGACATGGTGGAAATCCCAACTTCGCGAGCTTTATGGCAGTTAATTTTAGCATCACCAACGACTGGCAATAGACAAAATTTTGTCAACCTCTGGAAAAGGATTATGTGATGAAAACCACTCTAGAAGTTTTTGTACATCTTTCTTTACTCGTGAGTCACTTGCATCAACATGCTGATCTGTTGTATCCATTTTTACATTCGCGAGATCTTCCAATGCTTCACAAACGGTGCATGCATACTATGACCCATTTGCTAATGACACTCTCTTTAGTACTTCCTCATCGAGCAATACCTTCATCTGTCTTCATAGATTTCATCACTGGCTGCTCAATCACCATATTCGTTGAAGTCCCACAACTTAACTTATCAGAACGTCTAACCGTATAAAGTCCTCCTATAAATCGTTGATAAACATAAGAATTCAGAGACTCATTCAATTTTGACATATCTTGCAGATATAAGTGCGCAGACTTAGCGTAAGGAAAATGTCCTGATGCGTGGAAATAAGGAAGAATTTCTTCAACAGTGTTCAAGTGAGCTTGCCAATCTCCCATACGTTCAGCTCTTATGAACTCTTTTGCAATTGACACCATGTGAAAATATTGTATCCATAGATTTGTTGAAAATAACTTCATTTCAATTGTGGATTTTTCAATTCACAGAAGAATCTTTTTCAATATTTAATTGAGAATGTTTCCCTTTTCAAATTGTATCCATAGTTTAGCCATAGGTCCTCGTTCTTCATATTCTCTCAGCTTTTTATCAAACTGTTGAAGTAATGCTTCAGATGTTCCATCGCCATTTTCAATTTCATTATAGGAAAAAGTGTAAATTATTACGTTTTCAATAGCGATGATAATATTCACATCCATGTTGTCATTAAGAACACGTTCTTCAGATATTATGATGCTCGCGTAAGAATGTCGCCATTGAGCATATTTTCTAATGACTTTGGAGCATAAATCCATGAAAGTAATTCCTTCATGCCGCTTCCTTGCATGAAGTAACCAATTTCTCCAGAAAACGACATGAGCAGATGAAATCCTCCTGATCTGATTATGATCTTCGATAATTCGGACCCTTCAGGTGCAGCTGATACAATTTCTCGAGCTTCTGCATACAGAAGTTGATCAAAAATAATAATGCATACATCGTGACCGTAACGTTTTGCATTCTCCAATGCACAGAGTAAAGTCGTGTATATAGTACTGTAGTTGCTATCAGGCTGATGAATAGATATTTGGAAAATATACAACATTTTTCGTTAGGTGTTCAATTAAGTATTCAGCCAGTAACGATACATTTTTCTTTTGCCATATAACCATACCACGACTTTTTTGAGTAAAGATACTGTTGTTTTACTTTCATGGTCAAAATCTTCGACTTTGATTTTACTGTAACCTACAGCACCATTATTTTGATAAACCTGTGTATTTACATTTCTATCAGCATTGTATGCAACAAATTGAATAAACGTGCCAGTTTCTGGTGGTAAGATATGAGGTGGACGATGAAAAACTGTTGCTGCCTCGTAAATCATAGTTCATTATAAGATGCGTTTAAAGTTATTACGCATTACTTGAATATACCTTTCTTAGAAGTACTTGACTTTTCTTATCAAAGGATTTATTGACAGTATAGTACATCATCAAAATATAAACAGAACAACCAATCTAATATACAAGATGATAGAAGTTATTGTCATACACAATTCATAAAACAACAGATTATATTTTCAACACCCCTTCTTAATCTGATGTTATGAAATTCGATTTGACTAATCCCATTTGTTTCATCATCTTGAAATGTTTTGAACCAATCAGACTTTTGGTGAGTATATCTGCAGTCAGTTTTTCGGTAGGCAAATACTCAATCTTGATAAGGTTTTCATCTATGGCTTGCCTCACGAAATGAAAACGAACATCAATATGTTTGGTCCTGTTGTGGGAAATAGGATTTGCAGAAAGCTTCTGTGCACTCTGGTTTTCATTGTAAATCACCATTGGTTCAGATTCTTCATGCAGCAACTCCGAAAACAATCGCTTTAAGTAAATTGCTTCCTTAGCTTCCTCTGTCAATGCCATATATTCAGCTTCAGTGCTTGAAAGAGCCACTGTTTGCTGCTTTTCACTCTCCCAAGAAATAACTGCTTCTGCCAGAGTGAATGCATAGTCCGTATATGATCGCCTATCCAGTACATTTCCACCCCAGTCTGCGTCGACATATCCAATTATATCTTGCCCACTTTTCTTGAACAAAAGACAGTGATCCCTGGTACCCTTCAGATATCTCAATATCCATTTTCCATGTTTCCAGTGTTCCACTGTGAAACTGGTATTGAACTGACTAAGTACGAATACAATGAAATATCTGGTCTTGTGCATACAGCTAGATACATAAGTGATCCAATCAACACTGTGATTTCATCACTGTTTGCTTTTCTCAGCTCATGTTTGTTTGCTAGGTGTTAGGTTTACACTCCGTCATGCCAAATCTAGCGAGAATTTTGTCAATATATCTACTCTGATCTAACTGGGTATTTCCGTAGTGGTCTCTACAAATTTCATTCCAAAACATTCCTTCGCTTCTCCAAGATCCTTGATTTTGAATTTCGACATCAATTTATGTTTCAGGATTCTTTTTCATTTTGTCATTTTGAAAATATTAAAAATCATCAACATACAAGGCTATTATAACAAAACTTCTACCATTTTGATTTGAAATATACACAAGGTTCTAAACTTGACCTTTGGTATCCTATATCATTCATTTTCCTATTCCAAGCTCTAGAATATTGTTTAAATCCATAAATAGCCCTTCTCAGCAAGCAAACCTTGTTTTCTCCACCTGGTAAGACAAATCCGTCCGGTTGATTCATGTAGACCTCCTCTCCTAAATCGCCATGTAGAAAAGCAGTTGTGACATCAAATGGTCTACTCCAAAGTCGTATTCAACAGAAATTGCAAACAACATTCTTATAGTCGAATATCTCACTACTGGAGAAAAAGTATCTACTTTAAGTCCTGGTAAGCTTTATATTTGTTCACTTCATTTGTATTGTTTTTAAACTTGAAAACCCATTTGTTTTCTACCAATTTCTTTCCTCCTGGCAAGTCCACCAACTCCCATACCTTATTTTCAATAAGAGAATTATAATCGTCTTTCATAGCATTTTTCCACATTTTCCCTGTCATATCTGGACATAGCATCTTCAACAGGGAACAGGATCATCCCATCATTACCTGATATAGTATTGATACAACTTGAAGTTTGAGAAATCTTTTGGTTTTCTTTCTCTCAAGGGATATCGCCTTTCTTCTCGATCTGAGTCGAATGCATTTTCACTTGATGAATGATCCTCATATCCCTCTATATGCAGTGATTCCCCTTCTTCCACCATATTCACCATATTTCCTTGAACTTCATCACTTGATTCCTGCGATAAAACTTGATGTAATGGTTAGACTTGTTTATTTTGGTGATTTCCAAAATTCTCAATGAATAAAAACCTCTGGCTCTCACCATTTTCAAGGATCTTCGGATTAATAAAAGA